>JACXGJ010002722.1:0-61934 GCA_016801105.1 Esox niger | reverse complement strand
ACTGAGTGAGTGACTGAGTGAGTGACTGATTCAGTGACAGACTGAGTGACCGATTCAGTGACTGACTGAGTGACCGATTCAGTGACTGACTGAGTGACTGATTCGGTGACTGAGTGACCGATTCAGTGACCGAGTGACCGATTCAGTGACTGAGTGACCGATTCAATGACCGAGTCCTCTGGCAGCCAACAGTTTTTTGTCGTAGCTAGAAGGAAATAATAATAAAATTCCCTTTCCCTTCCTAAAGCTAGTGATGACTACTGGCCAGATGTTTTTTTCTTTACAAAAAAGTATACGATGGATGGATACAAACAATGTTCTACCCATTACAAATATACACTATCGACAGAAAAATAAATATTAACCTGGGAAAGCTGACTAGAAAAATATTAGATGGATGGAATTGAAGATGGATGGAATTTATGTTCTCTCTAGCAACAACAATAACTTTGTCATCTGCTTACTGGTAATTTCGGAAGCTAAGTAGCAAGGTTTAATCATTTTGTTATTCATTTCGTTATTGGACATTATTGGACCTGGTCCATTCAACAGAGGCACAGACAATAGCTGCTAATGATGTGAGCTAATTTGTTTTAGGGCAACCGTGTAAGCAGGCTAGCTTGTTTGTTATACTATTTTATTGCTGTGATTTTTGTATATTATGCTGTTATGTTATTATCTGTGTTTGTTGGACGAAGTACATGTTGCCTCATGTTGACTGCATCATCCACATTGTCGATCATCCATCTATTTTCCCGCTTGACAAGTGAGGATCATGGGCACTGTCAAAGTCCCTGCCTAGCTAGAATTCCACTCACCACCAAGGCTCCCTGGAAAAAGAATGAGCCGCCCCATCCACAGACTAGCCAGATTCACGTTCCAGTCTGCCCAGACAAACTGAAGAATGTATGCACAGAAAGGCATGACAAAAGTTTTAGTTCCAGACAGGCAATGCTGGATCCACAGGTTAGCTAGTAGAATAAAATCTCTTCATGCGTGTCGAATTACACTTCATGCATGTCTTTAATAATTCTGAAATTCTCTCTAGTAACTATTCATTGTTCAGTAGTATAATGGTTAGAGACATGGACTTGCACGTACAACTTCACAGCCTGGAATCCCCGGGTGCTTGCTTTTTTGGTACTTAATGCGGACCCCTGTATGCAACTTCCTAGGTTAGACCCTCAGGCTTGCTGATGAAATAACCTTTTTGCCTTTATAACACAGAGCCAATCATTTAAATTATATTGCAATTCCATATTGCGATGATATAAAATCATGTTCCAAAAATGAACAGAAAGACATGGCTTAATGGTTCCCAGAGCTTCTGATGTGATGGTGTAAAGCAATGTTGTACTAAATGTCAATGTACAAATAGCCCCCTTTGCATAGGTTCCTGGATTATCAACGTGCTGTAGTTCAGGGACAGGCCCATGTTTACTGCATCGACACCAACTGACAAAGCTGGGATCAATTTCATGACCCTTGGCAAGAATGTGGTAGATCGCCAATAGCACTGAAATATCATGGAAATGCTTGTGTTATATAGTCATGGTAATTACACAAAACATATCTACTGGCCACTTAGTATCTAGTCTTGGCCCATAAATAGCAGTTCTTCAAGCCCCCTCCCTGGCTTACCACTGTCACTTCTACCCGCGGGCCAGCAGAACTAGCCATACCAAGTTTTTCATTATTTTTAATTTATCTGATTAGTTGTCAGGGTAACCGTCATGTAATGCCGGTCATATTAAAAAGCTTTTGTTAAAGTCTCCAGTCACATACTGTAGAGTAGAATTGGCATTAGAACTGCATCAATTGTGTTTACCGAAGCCCATTTGATCCCGTGCAAAGAAAGAAGACAGTCATTTATATAAATTACCGTCCTACATTCTGACTATCCAATCTAGCCTGCTCATCGCATTTGGAATATTTGGTTATGTGTTTTTATAAATCTTTAACCCTCTCCTGGGGACCCCCTAGCCATTCTATCTATTAGATGTATCCCAGAGCTAGCACACATGAATTAACTTAACAACAAGCCCTTACCTGTTGAATCAGATGAGCTTGCTCGGGGCTGAAACTAAATTGTGAGATGGCTGGGGGGACCCCAGGAGAGGGTTGAAAGTCAAAATGGTGAAAATTAGCTTCCCCAAACTGGACAGTTATGAGCTGTGTATGGCAGTAGGCATCTTAACTCATCACTCAGCAATGTTGATATCTGCCTGATCTGATGATGTGCATGAACATGCTGAAATATCTGTGTAACCTTGGCAATACCTTATCTATGATGTGCTTGGAGTTTTTGACATCTTTTCATCTGACATGCTTTACACCATGTGAGAAGAAAAATGGTTCACTCCACTCAAAATGAGTGGAGGTCCTGTCTTTGTATGTTTTATCTGAACTAGTATTTACATCTCGGGCAGACTTTTGCAATGATTTTATCTCTGTCTCTGTGCTCCAGCTTGCACTGATGTTGAAATATTGGCAACACTGGGTTAAACTTAGTAAAACAAAATTGGGTCCACATTTTCTAATAATGTGTTTCAAACTAGTTAATCTTCATTACACAAATCATTACACAACTTGCCAACCAATGATATTTTACCTTGGGTGGAATGGTTTGGACCCTTATGTGTTCAGTAGACTCTATTGAATTTTGAAGCCCAGAGCCCTACACTATAATCTTTAAGGCCAAAACTCTGCCTCGACCCCCACACCACACTGGACACATCACTACCATCTTCAAAACCTTTCGCCTCACTAGAAGTTGAAACAGGTAAGGTGTTACTCTTTTATTCCACCAAGCATCAAACAGACCAGTTCAAACATCACAACTTCAAGCTAGGTGTTATCTGCTGTCCAGTGGTAGGTTTTTTTGAAGTGAGTGAGATCATTATGTTATACTGTAAATATATTAGCCACAACAGCCACATTTCTTAAAAACTAACCTCTCTGATCTTAATTAAGTAAATAATTTCCTTAATTGTGTTTGGAAAGGTACAGTAGATGCACGTTCCTAACAATGGAGGATCTGGTGAGATGTAATTGAAACAATGTCAACAATATTCATAAAAGAATATGCTGGTGAATCAAACATTACAAAACATTACAAAACATTATAAAACATTGATACCACAGGACAATGTACGCAGGACATTTACTTGCATTTCAGTACGAAGATATGAAATATAGTACTTATTTGCAAACACTACTTGTTATTTGGCTACAGAATGAGAATATGATTACAATCATACTACAGGATTTGAGGTTCAATTAATTCATTTTTAGTTATTTTCAAACAGTCAATAATCTGCCGTTTTTCGTCCACATATTTTGTTAAATAAATAATCAACAAATTACAGTTAGCTACATTTTATGTATCTTAAAAGGTTAGCTGACTTTTCTGAAAAAAAATCTAATCGGTGCATATTCCACATATTTGCCTGCATACACCCAAATTTCACTCCAGAAGCAAAATAATTAATATTGATATAGCCAGCAATGCAGAAAATGTTTGCCCTCTTCTTGTTTCTTTAGTTCGTGTAGCATTTCTCTATAATCCCTGACAAAATTATTGAGAAATGCTGTGAAAACCAATTGGCAGAAAATGGTCAGTTAGTGTTAAGTGTTGACCACAATGCTTGATTGTTGAAATTTTAGGTCTTATTATGTCATCACTTTCCCAGCATATTAAAAAACAATATGTGGGTAGACTTCCTACCTTGACTACATAAACTTTTTTTTTGTAATCAAGATATATGGAAATAGGTTTTGACACATTTGACATTCTTATGCCATTCTGTTCTTTGATGAGTTGGACCAATACAGACTGAGGTTAATCACTATTATGAACTCCTCACAGATTTACAAGTCTAAAACAATCTTGCACTGGGCTAGCAGTTTTGAAAGGAAATCAATCAATTTTAGCTAGCACACAACTACCCATAACACTCACTCACTTTTGGGCTTGTATACGTTAAGGTTAAACAAAAAGTGAACACAAGCTTCTCTGGTTTCATGGGCTAGACCTAACCAAGCTGTCCCTTTCAGAAGACCAATTTCTTGCAGCGCTCTCAAAGGAAAGGGACTTGTGTTGATTTTGGCTCTCCTTCCCATTCCCTACCTACCAATCCTGCCTTTTTTCAAACCAGTTGGCTCTGAAACACACAGAAGACAAGTGAGGGACGGGGAGAAAAAAGAGGGTGAAAAGAAGAAGAAAAACTGCCTCGGGCCGGAGTGAGATATTGTATGCTTTTGCACTCAAGCGAATGGTTTGTGGCCAGCTGCTTAAGGATTTTTCTGTGGAGTCAAGATTATCCACAGAGTCGAGAGTGAGAGAGAAATAGAGTGCGGGAAAAATAGAGAAAAAGGAGAGAGAAATAAAGAGAGACTGAATTTTCATTATGTTTTTTCCTGTGCATCTCAATTCTGTCCTGGGTTACAGTGAGACACTGAGGGAATGGCTTCTTTAAAACACTAACATATTCTAACTAGAGGAGGAAAGAGACACCTGAAAGAGATGGTCATGAGAGATAGAGAGGTGGCGGGAGAGAGTGTGGGTGTCCGTGCGTGTGGGAGGAGTGACAGTAACAGAGGGAGCCGTTCCATCTTTGACTGCTAGTAAGCGGCCACTGATACAGTAGGTCGTTGAGTGCTATGGCTAAGTCTCAAACCGATCCCTGGGCTGTGAATAGGTTACTGGCAAGCGTGGCCTTTTCTTGGTTTTCAATCCCTTATTTGCATTTCCTGTAGGCAATCATTGGGTAGAACACATCTGTGACCTGCATGCTGCTGGTTTGAATAAATTGTCCTGTAATTGATTTGCATTGAACTATATACCTCAATTTTTAAGCACTTTTCTTGAAAATATTAAGATAAGGATCCTTCTATTCATCAATCGTACACAATGTCCAACTGTCATTTGACATCTGTTTTACATTGACCTCTCCAAAAAAGACCATATATAATGTTCTTAGAGGTCCGAGCAGGTGACAATCACACTGGGCACCTCGGGATAAGTGGTTGATGGGGGTGAAGTACCTCTGAAGAGCAAGGGGATTTTCATTGAAGTAATTTAGCAGCCAATCTCATCCAGAGTAGCTCATCCATGAATCCATACATTTTCATATTGGATGCCAACTGGAAGCCGTATGCCCTAACAACGGAACCACATGGGACTTGCAGCTAGGATCTGACAGCAACAGGTCAGGTAGGGAGGTCAATTTGCCAGCGTACTTCATAACAGATTCATCCTGTCAGGCCCAGTATTCAAACTAGCAAACCTTTAGTTGCATGCTTGCCTCACTCACTGCCGGTCAGTCGACCGTGCTAATGCCCCTGAGAAAACCCTGAGCTTGTGAAACACTTTGGTGAGCGGTCAAAGACTTAATATCAGGATTTTGTAACGACTGGCTAAGCAGAGGTGAGGTGCTGATAGCACTAACAGCAATGGCCTGCTGAATATCAGGCAGCCCAGCCTAATATAGTCTCCAGTAAGAAATGGACGAGGCTCAGAAAACTGTCAAGGTCTTGGCTCTGAATTTGCACAGCCATGGTTGTCAAAAGGCTGAAAGAGCTCAAGTCCAGAAAACACCTTCGGGCAAACTTCACAATTCTGCGTGTGGGGAGACTGCTAAGAGAATGGGAGCGGTGTGAGGGCGAAGTGGGGAAACGGAGAGGGAGGGAGATATAGGGAAGTAGACTGAATAAATTAGGAAGAGCGATAGGAGAATAAGGGGTCAGAGAGGGGAAGGGCAATGAAGAGAGTCTGCCTTCTGCTGATATCACAGCATGTCTTTCTGTGACAGTCTGAAGACTGATACACTATCGATACACCACTGCCCCACCTAAGGGCTCAGCAACTTGCACGGTTTGCCGTCTTAACAGCATTGCAACTACATTCAAAGCATAGTAGCAATTTCTTGTCAAAACTTGATTTAGTCGGAATCTCTAAACTGTACTAGAACCCATTCAGCGCTCAAAACTCCATATGTCAGTAATAACAGACTCACAATGTTTCATTGAAAAGTCTCAGCTATTGACCACCATTCCCGCATTGTGAGGCAGAGTGTTAAGGCTCTTGTCAGATTGGAATGTAGATGGGTTTTTTATCTGACCTTTCACAAGGGTCACTGGATGGATCTGCTCAGGCCTTTTGTTGCCACACCTGGGCGATGAAGTCTTGGCAGTTTGGTTTCCATTGTATACTGACGTGGCTTGGATGGAGGGTGGAAGCAAGGACCATTCCAACTCAACTGAGGAGGAAGGGAGGAAAATACATGTCTCGGTAAAGATGTGCTTTCACCCATGGAATTGTACATTTACTTTCAGTTCTAAAGTGTGATGAGTGAGTATAGTGGTTCTGTAAAAAAGTGCTGTAGATCTTCTGGCACGTCAATGTAATCGGATCATTATCAGTGACAATTGCAAAAGGTTATGAATATCACAGAATTTGTCATATTGACTCACTCATGGATGTAAAAAAACCTGTTTATAACTATCACAAGATTTAAGCCTATAAGCAGTAAATTTGTACACTGGAGATTCTATTATGTAACAAAATTACATTTATTCTGAATTAAGAAACAAGGCACTAGTGTAAATAGTTGAATTAAACCACTAACTGTTTGGTTATTTTCCTGCCAGAAAATCTGGGAAATCTGAAAATCACCCGGAGGGACTCGGACTGTTGTTGCTGGGATGGAATTTAATGATGCAGAAACCATCTTGAAGCTGCGGTGGGACAGGATTGGGAATGTTTTGTTTGGATAATTGTGTTCGGGGATTACGTGGTCTGCCAAAGTATGGCCAGTTTGCCTCTTATTTTTCAGTACTTATACACTTGTTCTTTATTTCAGGGCTCCGTTGGGCTGCACTCAAGCCAAAAGAAGGATACGCCAACTCGGTCACCACATGTTGAAAATCTCCACATTAGACAATGATATACTGCCTTAATGCTGTTGGGATTTGCTGTTGAATTTGTTAAAGGACCAATATTATATAGAATTGACCAAAATAGCGCTATAATTTATTATTACATGCAGTATTTGGCTATTTTATGCTAGCGTTGGCTGCTTGTCTCTGTACAACTTCCAGTAATCAAAGTACATTGTCTTGAATAGCATTAAAGCACACACCAGCTAAACAACAACCTGAGCCGGTGCAATAACCTCTTACCTCTCAATATGGTCCCGTTTTGAATTAGTAGATCATTTCCAAAGCACACTACCCTTACTCCCTATGATGGCAGACCAGACAGACGGATAGACCTTCAAAGCTCCTCATTCCTCACCTGTCTTTGTTACCCTATGGTAATAATGGCTTTCATAAGGAAAAGGTTCAGTGGGGTCGTTGTGTAGCATCACGTCTGTACTAGACTGCCTTTCATAACACCTGGCACCTGTTTCTTTTCTGCCCCAAATCGGAAGTGCTCTTTCTCCCTCTCTTTTTCACTCGCTTTTTCCTCTAAATGAAAGGAGATCAAATGCTCATTGCATGCTTCTGCTTTTATTTTTATTATTACTTTTTTTTCACTGAAACTGGAGATAGTCATTGAGAAACCACATCCCCTTTCAAGATCTCTTGTGGCTACTTTAAACACGAGCCTTTAAGATCTCTTGGCTACTTTTATGGGGGAAGGATAGGGGCTGGCTCTCCTGTCTCATAAACCTGGTTAATCAAATTGGGCCATCATAAAACAGTGATACAAAAGGCTCCTCTGCCAGGGCATTGAGGTAACCCAGCATATGATGCTTCCATCACACCTTGCCTTCATCCATTTACAACAAAAATGTATGTCATGCAATAAAATGCAAATTAATTATTTAAAAATCATACAATGTGATTTTCGGGATTTTTGTTTTAGATTCCGTCTCTCACAGTTGAAGTGTACCTATAATAAAAATGACAGACCTCTACATGCTTTGTAAGTAGGAAAACATGCAAAATCAGCAGTGTATCAAATACTTGTTCTACCCACTGTTTATGACATGATTACATTATATAAATTATTTTAGACAAATATCTCTAGCCACCTTGCCTACCTTTTGGCTTAGCCTAAAATCCAAGTATCATAGCTCATGCATTTGTTTGAATTAGGGATCTCATCATTTGATAAAGAGGAATATTTGGTTTTAGTCAAACGCCCACTGTACTGTTTGCAGGCCCCTATCAGAACCTCATTCTAACCACAGTTCAGCCTTAACGTAATAGGACAATACCTTGAAAAGTGTGAGTCAGTGTTGGATTGATTGGCTTCACATGGGAGGGGCTTATGTGTTTCATACAGTAGCCAAACATAGAAATGATTGTACCTCATTTACATTTACATGGGCTAGATATAGATGTTGCCAGTTATTGCAGTGATTTGTTTATTTGTGAAACGTTTGTGATACCTTGGTCTAATGGAATGACATTAGTTCCGGGAAAAATATCTCCTTAGATAGTCAAGCAGTGACATAGTACACAATAAAATCTAATATATATTTACCATAATGCATGGCTTTTGAAACGTAAAATGTAATACATCTCAAGAACTACAGAAGATTATTGTGGTTAATCATTTAAATCATTGGACACAACTAATCTATGTAAACAATAAAGCACAAATGTTTGTGTTAAATTACTAATATATGACAGTTAAGAGCTAGACTGGTATAGTCTCTTACAAACCAGGTGGTTTGAATTCTGATTGGCCATGGTTATAGCCATGGTTTAGAAAACGTAGTTGGCATAATAATGCTAAATTTGAAAAACATTTACTGACAATTATAAGCAGTAACACATATAGAGGAAAAGCGAATCAACATAACGATTAGTAAGCTTATCCCAGGATCTAAGGCACACCAAATTCCTTTATGACATGAACCTATAGTGTAGCACTCATTTGGATAATGCAATACAACAGAAAAGAGGACCCATTTATGGTCATGAGCACATCTTTCAAAACTACTTAATTAATGATTCAAAACCTCTGGGGCACATCAGTAATAAAAAATAAGCAAGCAAATGGAAATGTTGCTATAAAACCATGCTAGACCATACCACAATGCCCATTTAAATAAACTCAGGCCATGAAATGTGGCAATAGACAAAGAAAACACCGAATTATAGTTATGTGAACACAAGAAACACAATGGAAAATGTCCCCTTATGAATTTCACCCTAGTGTAATGAATTTCACCCTAGTGGATTTCACCTTAGTAATTCATAAGGGAATTCATATCGTCATGGTCAAACAAGTAAATTCCTCTCACGTTTTTACTGCTGTAGATTGACAGAACGTAGGAGAGGACCTCGGAGAGTCCATATTGGAGTTCCTATTGCACATTTTGAGTTTCTAATTTAACTTTCAGTGCAGGGGCATGGTGGGGTCTGACGATGTGCCCTGCCCGTCAATCATTCAGCTAACACACTGAAACCAATCCATAATTCAGCTGCTAGGCAGGTCCTACCATTCATAGGGGCCAGTGTTATTCTCTTTTTACTTTGCCCAGTTGCATTAACACTTTAATTTCATGGGCAGTCCAAGAGGTGATTGCTCCTGACATCTCGACTTCCCACCCACCTATTCCCTACCTAGCAGCACCCACCCACACTGAGGGAGAGATACAATGTGTGTTGTTCTCTTACCCCTATAGACAGCTCTTTTTGTTATCTTATGACACAGTTTCTATGGCTATTACATCCCGTAGTTCTAAGCAGTGCGGCTGTAGTCGCGGATGGAGGTAGCATAATGTACCGTTTACACAGAGACTTACGGATCTCATATGAGCTGTCAGGTGGGCTGGTCCTCTGCGGCAGTAATAATTGATCTACTTCGAACGAAGGGCTGTGCACCAAATCACATCCTATGTGTCATGTAGTGCACCACTTTGGGACCGGGCCCATACAATTTTGCTAAAAAGGAGTCCATTAGGAATACAGGGATATTTGGGGCACAAACTTAGACTACATTTGCCCTCTCCATAAGATGTGATACACACTGATAACATAGCTTAAATCCAATGCAGTCTGTTTGACAACACAATGCCTTTGCAAAGATGGTGATGTTGCCTTTGTACACTCTGGAGTGAGATGTATCAAAGGGCCTGATCAAAGTTGCACAGGCCCGTACAAAGATTTTCATCAGAGGGTGGGAAATAGGCCCTAACTGGCAGCACCCCTACTTCCCCCAGCTATGCAACGACTTAAACTACATGATATTTATCCTTTTCCTTTAACATTTAGGACTTGTTTTGGATATACACCTAAACGAGTGACTCATTTTGTACCAGAAACGTTGTCTTCCAGGAAAGTTACAGTCATTTCCTCATGCAAGGCCACAGGGAAAGGCAGAAAGGTGTCTGTGGTGGAGCACAATTTACAGTCACCTTGTATTCATTTAAAACACTGCAATTCAAATGTACAACCCAAACCAACAATGTCCTTATGACCTACATAGTGTACGACTTTGGACAAGACTCCTATGGGCCCCTGTCAAAAGTTATGCTCTATATAGGAGACAGTGTGTGTCATTTGGGACACCCTTTCAGCTTCCGTAAGGTAACGGCAGGCATGGAATCGGTTAGCCAAAACAAGGTGCCAAACTCTGAGTTTTTCTTACAAAGCCCAATAATTCCATCACATTCACTAACGCATGCAGGCCTACTACACATTTCACTGAGTTCCTGAAGCTACTGTATAGCAGTAATTTATAACAATCAGCATGAATCAGCAGAATCATTATTCTCGCCCAATGTAGAAGAAATGTGTACAGAATGTCAACTAGCATTTAACCTTTTGCGAGTTTCACTCAAGTTAATCTTGGAGGAGTATCAGAGCATTTAAATGGTAAAAGCCAATTAATGAGTTAGTCAGATTTCTTAAATCCTTCCCTGTAAACCTTTTCCTTTAGAGGTGAAATCCCTGTGCGGTTCTCCCCGGTTACTGAGCTAACCTCTGACTGCAGATATTCCTCCACTTATATAACATACGCACCATTTCCATATGTAATTTTCTCAGGAAACAAAAGGACAATTATTTTAGCAGGGAGCAGCAGCAGTTATTTTGCAGCACATGTGTGCTGGCACTAGCAGAAAAGCCCCACGTCTCAAAAGCCATCCTATTTCCTGCAGTGTATAGTGCAGTACACTTGACCAGGGCTTTAATATATAGGGCACAAGGAAAGGAAAAGGACGACATTGTGGACCGAGCTGAGACATAGCTGGCTGCTCTGTAGCTAGCAGTCTCTCGCCTCGCTCCCCTGTTCTCACCATGAAATGAACATTTACATTCACTTAGCTGGAGCTTGGCAGCTCCGCGCTTAGCTCACCGGCAGACATCTGTATTTTTAATGAGAGCGGGGAGATTTAATTACTGCTGTTTTTACAGGCAGGGCTCGAGCAGTGAGCGGAGTAGCAATGACAAGGGATAAAGTCTAGAGAGCGAGAGAAAGAAAGAGGTGGCAGATGAATACTTGCTCTCTCACATAGTTGCAAGTGGAGCTAGTTACTGCCTGGCACTGTGGCTGCAATTAATCCCAATTTATTCGATCCTCTCTACACGGCAAATGTAATACAGTAGAAATGAAATAGGCAGTGAGAAATACTGTGTTTCCATCAGCTGAAGTGAATCAACAACGAGAACTAGGGTTTCCAGACACTTGGGTGACATCTATCACATATTTAATGACAGGATTTTTACCAGTTCTTATTTTCCATTGGGGATTTACAATATAAACACATCCAGGAAATACCCTATAAATATAGGGACCATGTTTTTTAGCATTTGACGTAGCTCTATAGGTTGGTAGTAACAGCCAAATTGTATATTTTTTTTTTCTCAGGCTTTCATACTTTATTATCAGATACACTGGGGAATGACAAAAGCAAAGCCATGATGCAGCAGTTAGTGTGCACTGGAGGAAACAACTTGGACCTCTCTAAACCAATGACGAGCAGTATTTCACCACAAACCCACATTTACTATGACTATACCCATCGCACTGCTAGGTCCAAAGGTTTCAAACGCAACCCATGAGTATCAATGACAGATAGACCAAACAAAACACATTTCCAAAACTACAGATGCTAGTGTCAATAATTCGTTTTTTCATCAATCTAAAGAGTTAATAATTCAGGGCCCAGAACATTAAAGAAATTGTGCTCAGTTACAATTAGGAATATGTTTAGCAACATCACCCACATTCATTCAGGACATTCAGGAGAATAGTTCCTTGTGGTGTGATGGAAATAAAATAAAAAATTCATGCCAGTCTGTGTGTGGAAATGGAAGCAAACAGGGAAAGAGGCAGTAAGAAAAAATAATGAGACCAAGAGTGCAGAAAGAAAAAAATCTGACTGATGGATAGAATGGAGAGAGATAGAGAGACATCTAATAGCTTCTTCGATAGATTTTTTTTACGAGTGAATCATTTACTGGAGAAGATTCCAAAAGGCTCTCCCTGCATTCTGCCAATTCACTGGGGTCTCTCCAAACTTCTCTCTCTCACTCGTTCTCTCTCAGTCTCTATTAAGTATTGGCATCATGGGAGGCAACTGTTAGACATCTCTCTCTTGTTTTCCATCCCCCCTTTCACTATCTCTCACCATATTTTCCTTACTTCCTCAGTTTCCTTTCCTCTCATTCCATTTTCTCAGTGTTTGTATTACGGCAGACTTGAACTTCCCCCTGTCCCCAAGCCAGCTATGAATCACTGGTAGACCAGGGACCCAGAGAAGCTGTCAGAGCTTCCTGATGACTCCCAGGCCCACTCACAGCCCTGCCATAACAAGTGGCTGACAGCTCCATTTTTTCATAACAGGCAGCCAAGCAGTGAGAGGCCGCCTGGGCAAAGCCCCACCTCCACACACCAAGCAGTCAGTCAGGCAACCAGTTCCGGCCTACTCTCCAAAAAACGGGCAGTTAAACACCACACAGAGTAAGATACCAATAGGCGGGTCCTAACAGAAAACGTATGAATGAATGCATGTATGCAGATATGGAGGACATCATATGTGTGTTTGTGGCGTCAGGCAAAGACCAAATGGTTTGTTTTCTTGAGGATGTAGAGAGGGCTTATTCCACAAGTGCTGGAGGTGGTAGGGCCCTGGGGATGACCTCCATATCCGGCAGAGTAATACGTCTCTCATCACTGGGCTTTTCCACACAACCCTGAGGTTTAGACACAGAGGTTAATGGACGAGTGATGACTGACATTAGGGTGCCATAGCAAGGCTGCTGCATAGCCTGTATTTCAACTTGTGTGGATATGTAGCCATATTTTTTATTGATTTTTATTGACTTGGCTCTCACTTAGGTCATGCATATTTTTTTGCTTCATTTAACATACCAAAAATTGAACTCTACTGCAACGCAGTATTCCAGGTTCATTTTATTTTATAGTCATACTTACGTTAAGTTACTTTTTAGCAAAGCATCTATGGAGGTACATGGTTAATAAAGTACATTCACAGTGCTAGCGAATGGCTAAAGAGGAGAAAGACAGAAAATATTCAGACTGACAGCTGGAAAGACTGTTTATGAAATAAACATCAGGGCTGATGCAATATCCCTCAGAACAGTTTACTGCAGCCGCGGCCTTGGTCTTCAGGGTCTAGAACCCCTCATGTTTCCTGAGGTTATGTACAGTATACAAGATGGTTCTCCTGTGCTAAGGGACCCATTGCAAATCAACTAACCCTACCATTCCCAAAAAGCCAACTCAATAAACCCACCCTAGCCCAAAATGATAGACTAGAAGATATCCTATTTTCACCAAGACATGCACTGAAAAGTACTACTCTAGTGGTATCAACCCATAAATATTCTACCTAATTCTGTTAAACTATTACACCAAGGTTCATAATCACAAGGTTATTATTGATTGGTTTTGTGTTATTTCACAACGCGCTACTACTAAAATGCTAAATAAATTATGGCGATTGACACACACTGCTTGGCAATAAACTGAGTCAAATGTAATGTTCAGAATTGTATAATAGTATACACCAGGCTATATAATTGATATATTAAAGTCATTATTTAAATGCTATCTGTTAACATATGCACCCATGCAGTATGGTCAGTTAGGAATTAATGGAAGGGGGGTTAGCTGTATATGTAATTCAACCGCCCATTCTAAACAATGTTGGCTAATAGAAAATCCCCCATGCGCCAAATGACACATTCTTGGAAATACAGAAACTCTAAATGAAGTCCTAATTCAAAATGACCCATTTTGGGTGAAAAGTAGTACACTAAGACAGAGGGTGTCGGTTGGAATTGATCCACATTGTGAGTAATGCAATCTAAACAGCTCAGCTCGTTGCTAGGTGAAACAAGCCCGGGCATGGACCTGAGGGAATGGTTATGGACGCCATTCACTCTCTCTGCGTGTCATTACTCCCGCAAACGAGTGGAAAAAGAAAAGTCACTCGTCGGAATAACAGCTCCCTGGGCAGACGGCTCCTGTGGCGAATTGTTGAAACCACAGGTTGGTTGTTTGCCCACCCGGAGACGATGAAAGAACACAAGCATCCTGTTGGACTGCACAGTGGGGGGGCTTCCTCCCCCTTTCTCTCTCTAACAGAGGTCCAAGAAGGATTCATTGACTGTGTCTCAATCCAAAACGGCAGCCTATTTCTTGTATAGTGCACTGTGTGACCAGGGCGCCTATAATCCACAGGGAGTAGTACGCCAATCAAGACACAGCCATTAACAGCGTCCACTGACCAACATACGGTCACATTTCACTGGTGGCTTTCAAAGTTCAATTAGTCATTGGAGAGTCTTTGAAACACCACATCCATATGGCTTGGCTAGGCCTTCTTAATGGAGCATTAACAGGACTTAGGTTGGCTTTCATTTTAGGAGCCTTGAATAGAGTACAGCACAGATTCATCGTTTTATTTCTCAGATTAAGATCCTTGATACCCTCTTCAGATAACGGCTAACATCTAATTCAGTTAACCCATGCAACATACCAAACAGAACAACAAATACCATGCACACAGTACCGGAAGATTCTTTAGAATTAAAGCCCAAGACTTATACACATTCAGTGCAGATGCCTGGATACAGCCCTTAGCTGAGGTAAACGGGTCACAGACCACAAAACCCTGAGGTGCCTTTGTTCTAAAAAAAAACTGTTACCAAGACTTTAAAGATAGCAAATGTTTTGTCATACCCAAAGTCCCATATATACAACGGTAGACTGTGGTTATTTGGAGCGTACTGTAAGAGTTCAACAAGTAACTGAGGACAAAAGCAGAAGAATGTTGGCTATGATATGCTATCAGGTTATTTCATGCTTTTCTTCCGGTGCATTTGAGTCATTCATTGACACATTTATGGTAGACAATCTGCTGATCCTGGAAGTTCAGTCCATGGTGATGTTCCTCTCAGCTTCCAGCCAAACCACACGGGTTGCATTCCAACTATACATTGCACCATGTATATAATAGGCTGCCGTTTGGGACATTGTATTACCCATAGCAAATTACTTTATTATACAGCACATGACAACCACAACAACGGCCCACATTCATTCCATTAAAGCGTGAATAATCGATTCTACATGCCTGGTTAGGAAATTAGATATCTACGACCCACAGGGCTACACAGGAGATAATGTTGGATACATTTGCACTAGCGTGCAGTATTCAACTTCTAATGTCAAACTGGTAAACAAATTAATTGATAAATTAAGTCACTCACAGGCAATAAAGCTTTAGGACTACGATCACGAAACCACTAGTGAGCATCGAGTAGAGTTGAGAACATCATTCAGACGCACAGATATCATCCACTTTCACATTTCATGTACTGTAGTTTGCCCAAACCTCAGAAGACACTGACAACAGTGACTCACAAAACATTGCTACCTTTTGCTCCACAAAAGACATATAGCCTTAAGAGTATGCTAAACAAATTCAAACAAATTAATACAAAAAAACACCTGTCTAAACAACACAATTCCCTCACAAACATAATAGCACTGCTGATATGTTCATGCTGAACATAATAGCACTGCTGATATGTTCATACTGAACGTAATAGCACTGCTGATATGTTCATACTGAACTTAATAGCACTGCTGATATGTTCATACTGAACTTAATAGCACTGCTGATATGTTCATACTGAACTCAATAGCACTGCTGATATGTTCATACTGAACTTAATAGCACTGCTGATATGTTCATACTGAAACTGAAAACCCTCCTGATCCCTGAGATGCAGTTACTAAGAATGTGCTAAAAATTACTCAAATGAAAATTACTTTGAAGTGACTATCCTGGCATCCAATATCTTCGAAGGATTTAAGATGTGTTGTGGTAAAGTATGAATTTTTTATTCAAAATTACTACTTTTTTTTTGCTTACTAGCTAGCATATACAATAAACTGTGTGCACAATTATCAGGCAAATCATATTTCTCAAGATTTATTTTACTGTCACATGCTTTATCTCAATCTAAAATATAATTGAACCTCAAACCTGAATATTAAACAAAGGAAGAAGTTAGTTTTGATCTTTATCATGGGAATGCATAAGAATGCAGAATATTTGGCAAAAATTGATGTGAAGAATAATTATGCAACTAATTAAAAAAAATCTCAGAACTCACGTGTTAATTCAAAATATTTAAGTAAGTGCAACAAATAAGCGACACAAAATGACAATTAAAATGTTTGTCCTTTCTAAAATATTCAGTGACAAATATAACCACCCTTCTTTGTCTGCCATAAGCCATCCATCCATGGAGTCTGTTTCTTGATCTGTTCATGATCAACTTTTGCTGAAGCAGCAACCCCAGCCTCCCAAATGCTGTTCAAAGAGGTGTATTGTCTTTCCTGACTAAAAATCTCTGGTTTGAGAAGGACCTACAAATTCTCAATAGAAGTTAAATCAGGAGAGGAAAGTCATTATTCGGCCATCTTTGTGGCCCTTGCTGGCTAGCCAAGCAGTGAAGTACTTGAATGCATGTGATGAAGCATTGTCCTGAATGAAAATCATGGCCTTCTTGAGGACATCTTCTTGTTTGAAGAAAGTATCTTCTTCTCCTTGTTTGAAGAAAGTATCTTCCAGAAACTGGCAGTAGGTTTGTAGGTTTGAGTTGAGTTTCAGTCCTTATTCAACCCAATAAGGTCAAACTACCTCATCATTAATGATAGCAGCCCATGCCAGTACCCCTCCAACACCTGGTGGGAGCCTGACTGAAGTGGTGCTGTGAGTCCATTAGCAATTCAGCCACGGGCCCATTCATCTAGTCCATCAAGAGTCACTCTTGATCTGTCCATAAAACCATTGAAGAATCTGTCTTCAGGTATTTCTTTGCCCAATCTATTTCAAATCATATTCAGTGGTGGTCATGTTTCAGCCTTCTTGACCTTGGCCATGTCTCTGAGCACCTGAAACCTTGTACTTCTGGACACTCTGGGTAGGTTGCAGTTCTGGAATATGATGGCACTGGAGGAAAATGGGTTCCTGAGGGTTAAAAGGAGAGTCCAATGACCGAGATTACCAACAGCCGTAGGATGACATCAAATGACCTACAAAAAGAATGGCACACAACAGCGGGGGTGAAGTGCAATAAAAATGACAGCAACAGATTCCTAGGGGTAGGGCTTGAGTCATCCAAAGCAAAAAAAAGCCCTTCATAAATGAAAAGCAAAGAGCTAGGCTTAAGTTTGCAAAAGACCATAAGGAATGGACCGTTGAGGAATGGAGTAAGGTAATCTTCTCTGACGAGTCAAATGTTCAGCTTTGCCCAACACCTTGTCATCTAATGGTTAGACAGAGACTGGGAGAGGCCTACAAGCCACAGTGTCTCACACCCGCTGTAAAATTTGGTGGAGGATCAAGGATGATCTGGGGATGCTTCAGCAAGGCTGGAATCTGGCAAATATGTCTTAGTGAAGGACGCTTGAACCAAGCCAATTAAAAGGTTACTCTGGTCTGAGAATGTTCCCCAACAGTGAGAATTGGTTTTCCAGCAGGACAATGCTACATGCGACACAGTCAGGTCAATCAATGTGTGGATAGAGGACCAACAGATCAAGACCCTGTCATGGCCAGCCCAATCTCCAGACCTGAAACCCATTGAAAAACATTTGGAATTTAATCAAGAGGAAGATGGATGGTCACAAGCCATCAAACAAAGCTGAGCTACTTGATTTTTTATGCCAAAAGTGGCATAAAGTCCCCCAACAGCAATGTAGCAGACTGGTGGAGAGCATGCCAAGGCACATGAAAGCTGTGATAAAAAATCTGTGTTATTCCACCAAATATTGATTTCTGAACTATTCCTAAGTTAAAACATTTGTATTTTGTTGTTAAAAATGAAAACGAATTTGTTTTCTTTGCATTATTTAAGGTCAGAAAACAATTCATATTTTGGGGTTTATTTTGACCAGTTGTTATTTTTTGGTTAGGAATTTGGGAGGAAAGTTGTCAGTAGTTTATAGAATAAAACAAACATTTTCATTTTACTCAAACACATACCTACGAATAGTAAAACAAGATAAAATAATTTTCTAGTGGTCTAAACAAACTTATAAAATATAAACAAATCATTATGACCAATGAGAGTGTAGCTTGTGTGTTTGAGTTTCACACAGACATACTGTTTGCAATACCTTGGCAGCCATTTTTAATTATGTCCCAAGAACCAGGACCATGTTATTCTTCTTCATATTGCCCCAGAAGCCTAGATTAGTTTGCTTAAAATATTCTGTTTTAGATTTTTTCGAAATAAATTAAATAAATCTGAGTATACTGTAAAACAGAGAAACCTAATGGAATTGTTTTCTTCTAATTTGTCAAGAGAAAAGTACACTGCCTGAAATAATATGCAGATGTTAATCTCCAAAAGAAATTATTCTGTTGAAAAAAAAGAAGAAAAAAATGTTTTACAAGGGCCACTTTGCAGTATGCCAATGTATCTTTACACATTTTCTTTACTGTTCTGTAATATTTCTTTTTTTTTAAATTATGAATGGATTAAAACATGGGCTTGCAAGTCAGTAAGGCTAAACATTTTACCAGGTTTAAACGTTAAAAACAGTGCAGTAATATCACATCTATAGTCATGTTTTCTATGAAACACGTGCAAACGTACTTATAAGTAACAAAATGTTGTAGCCAAGGATATGATGAAGTGTTTAAAAGGTTTTGGCTGGGCGGAGGAAAGATTAGACCAATTAAAGGGCTTGTGTTTAAGGCTTGCAGATTCAATCACATAACGCTGGGGGACTTGTGTGTGAGTGTGAGTGTGTGTGAGTGTGTGAGTGTGTGAGTGTGTGTGTGTGCACGTGTGTGTGTGTGTGTGTGTGTATGTGTTTCTTCACATGTGTATATGAAGGGGTATAACCCTGGCCCAACTCCAATTACTATGCTTGAAACTTCTAACTTACTGTAGCATTTCCATAACCCTCCCATAGGCCCAATGAAGAGTGCAAAGCCATATTTCTGGCAGAACAAAAAGAACCAGCACAAGGGAGTCTCCCTGTAGAAACCTGAGGGGGCAAAGCTGTAAATTTCCGCTACATTTACAACGTTCCCAACTTCTGAGGAAACCAAACACACAGCCGATGGCCTGGATGCTTATTAGCCCCAGATCTTTTGTAATAGGTGAGTGGCTTGAAGCAGGCAGGCTAGCCACAAGTGAGATGACAGGTCTAAAGCAGTAAAGCTGATTTTAAACCTTATTCAAGTAAAGAGATAACTTACTACAGAACCTGAAACAAAAGCCAGGCAAGTTACGGTTGGTCTGCATTACCAATGCCCTGGCTGCCAACCATAAACCTCCCAGATTGTTTATATCAAGTACGTTATCAAGTATGTGTTGATGTGTCTTATTCAGTATACTCCACAAAACCATTTCTGCTATGACACACTGTACGTGTATAGACATGAAAGAAACACAACTTATTCCAAGGAGACTTTCTTTGAAACCGTAACAAAAAAAATGATGTTATTGTTTAATAAAGACTAATTAGAGGGTTATTTGCTTATTGTGTAAAGCCAAGGACTGTTTACCTGTTTAAATGGTAGGGCCAATATAAACCCCCAACTATCTGCATGTTTTGCCAGCCCTATAAACTAAACAGTCCTCTTTATTGTTAACAACGCCACTGCTTTCATTGCTCTTTGAATAGTATCACTCAGCAAAGTCATTAGTAGGCTCATCACCAGCACTTCAGTAGAACATTTAACTAATGGATAATCATTTCACATAATAACCACCTCCCATTAATCTCTTTTACAGATACAGCCCAGTTGCTCACAGCATCTGGTGGACCAATGGCATGAAGACTCTTGTCTACAAACCGCCTTCGACAAAATAGAAAGGATGGGAGACTCCCAAAACACAGGCATTTGCTTAAATCAGCTTAAGACTCCCAGCCTATATGTGGCATGGTCATTTCCAAATATATCTTGTTTTGGATATCAGCGCGCACAAAAGTCAAAGTTCAATAGCCATTTGGATACTTTAAATGTGACTTTTTGCACACTTTAATTGGCGTTGAATGCCTCGTTCAAGGGCACGATGGATGATTTTCACCTCATTAACTCAAGATTTAAAAGCAGCAACTTTTCATTCACTGGTATATTGCTGTTGTTTAACAGGCATTTGGTGCCAGGGCAGACCTTGTTAAATCACATGAGATGTGCTGCATCAAACATCTTAGGTAAATGTAAATGTGCACAAATAGTTGCAATTAATCCTCTTTGATTAATTCCCACTTTTTTAAAGAAGTTTCACTGAGTATGTTGGTGCAAGTATCCAAACAGTTTTTTGGGGGAATAACAGTGCCTAGCAGAATTTTGTTCATTCCGAATAAAACCTAGTCCTCAAGACCCTTTAACCTAGTCCTTAAGACCCTGTCTCCCACAGCACCTTCTCCAAACGATTCTGTCATCACTTTGGACGTAAAGTACATTCCACAGTCATATGATTCACTACAACTGAAGTATGATCAAATATTTTTCTCAGTAAGGTCGCTCCCTTCACTCCCAAAGAATTCTGAATCCAGCTATCCCAGGTGTATATGCACACATAGCCTAGGGACAAGGTTACTATGCTATTAATATGAATGGGCAGTGGGGCCCAGCCACACCTGAATAAATACGCAGTTGTTCATAAACTTGTTCTGGTCTTAATACCCGCTAACATGGCTTTCAAAGCCAGAGCTAGCTGCATCCCAGACAAGGCATGCGTTGAGTTGAGAGAGTCGGGTTTGTCACGCTAAACTCTGGGGAGGGATACAGTTGTACAACGGATTATGCCTGGCACTGGTTGTCTTAGTCCTCAGGGCGTTGTCGGAGGCGGCTAAGAGGTTGGGTGCGCCCTAAATGGCACCCTATTCCCCATGCAATGCATATTTATATTGATTTTAGTCAAAAGTAGTGCACTACTAAGGTCATTTGGGACTCAGGCCTCGGCTCAGGTGGAATGAGGTCACCAGTGACGGTCGCATGGAAGGTGAGGAAAGGATGGGAGCAGCCGCTCATTGTTTGGGTGCCGTCTGCTCTACTGAGTGGAGAAAAGAAAGGTGCCGTTCTGCTACGGGGGGGGTGGTTGGGGTGAAGAATAGAGGTGTCGGCCGTTGTGCTGCTGGTGGGTTGGAATGCCTGTCAGACCACTGGTCACTGAGAGAAGCAGACAGAGTGAGAGATCTATTTACGGACATTTTAGACAATAGCAAGAGTCTGTAAATTACGAGCCCATTCTCCAGTGATGTTCCGGATAGCGATTGGGCGTCTTCACTACCGAGGTCTGTAATGGATCGAGCAGGCGCCATTCACGTTCTGTATACTTACTCCTCTCAGATCAGCCACACCAACACGTGATACACTGTAGCAACACAGTACAGCACAAACCGACCAACATATTAAACAGACACCCACAACACACACACACACATACACACATACACACACACACACACACACACACACACACACACACACACACACATACACACCAGTTTGTTAAGTTGAATCGAGGTGTGACAAAATAAACATATTACCCAGATGGGAAAGGAAAAGAAAAACACCAAGATTTAATGGTGGAAGGAGATGGAGACATCTACAAGTCTGTACAGACAGTTTGCACAGCGTTCGGTCACTTGGTCCGGGCTGAAGTGGATTATTATAGGAGCTACAGTATATTTTTCTTATGTGAGATGTGGATGAGGGCTTTTTATTGTCTCTTCCAGAGGATGTTAAATAGGCCGCTGCCTTGTCGAAATACACCGGTTTACAAAATGACTGTCAAAACGGACTAACTGGGAAGATGGACGGAGGATCTCTCTAAAAATGCACAAAAATAGCCCCGAAAAGTTTGACTAACTACATAAAAAATATGCAACAAAATATTTTCACATCATGACGTAACCAAAGCAAAGCTACAAGCAGCCACTTGATCATGCTTTTCAGTGCGGCTTATAAAGCAAAGAGAGGGGTGTGGAGATTGACAGATGTATTTTCATCAAGTATTATGATGCTTGCTGGACATGTGTGAAGCTGAAACACCCCTAGGTCAATGGCAACAGCTTCTATAAGAAGACAATGTAAATACAGATTAATGTCTGAACTCCCCTATACAGAAGGTCTGATGAAGCCCTTGATGCTTGTTGCTATATCCGTTTTCAGGAAGAGGTCGGATATCGTCCCTCAAAGCCCATTTTTGTGGGAAATACGAGAATGGTGCATTTATGATGATAATTGTGCTCTCATAATGTGATGTTTCTTGACAGAAGCTATTAAGAGAGAAAGAGACAAAACTACAAGAGCTTCATCAGTATGAGTTTTGGTAGTGCTCTGTCAGTTTAATTAAACTGTTTAGTTCAATCTCAGCAGTCTATACTAGATTAAGGAGGAAGTTTAGTATGAACCATATGGAAAGTGCAATGCACAACAGCTAGCAGGGCTGAAACAGAATCTGAGGCACACCTCTTTACAGGTCAGTCAACCTTGGGAAAATCAAACCTCTTTTCATTGACAGCTACATTTTGAAAGAAAATCCCACTAGCATTCCCAGATGCTACCACACAATGAAGGGCGGGAGGGGAGAATGATGTACATGCAAGACCGGATTTGCTCTTTTGACCTGTTGTGTTTTCCTTTACGTTTACAGCGCCCCAGCAACAAAGTAACTCATCATCAAAAGCTTTTGGGCCTTTTTCATTCTAAAGGCTCGCCCATCCCTGGGAAAAGCTACTCACAAACAGGACTGCAACTCAATCCACCCCAGATTCCATGATTACAATGTCGTCACCCAAGATCTGTACACCGACACAAGGATTAAAGACACACCCCTCAAAGGTAAAACGGTTGTAGGCTACAGGTTGTAGTCTACATGGGAATTTTTTCCTCCTTGGGAAAAAGGCAACATCTTTAACTGTGAGCAAATGACTGGGGGTTTTCCATAAAGCAACTGATATCCAGATGTACTGAGAGGTTCCACTGAATGAGTAAAGATCACAGATGATGGACACAAAATGTTTTCTGTACACATTCATGTTCTTAATGTTTCTGTGTGTAGGGCTTGCTATTGTTTGGGTTTAATATTTTACCAAAGCGAATGTGAAACACTGAACAGCACTGAACACCACTTAACGAATTGTGGTTTTGGTTCAACTTTTTATGACATACTGTAGAGTGAACAGATTGCAGAAACAGTGACAGAAAAGTGAGAGAAGAGAGCAACCATAATACCATAGCTGGTCTAGAAACAACACTTACGTAACAAGAGTAAAAAGCAGACCTGGAAGTGACTGTTTGGGGGTGAAATGGTGAACTTGCCTATGAACCTTCTGATAGGATTGGTGAAATTTTTGTAGCATTTCTCACACCAAGTGCAAGAGGTTGGCAAACATTTTGAGAGACATCAGGCATTTCTAATTAAATAGAGGGCTGCTATTTAAAAGATGTAAACATGACATGAGCTTTTCTTTCAAGCTTTCTTCTCAAGCGTTCTTCTCTCTGGTGCAACCTGGCAGTTTTAGAATGTTTTTGTGGACATTTCTAACTATTTCTGCCAACCCACAACCCACTACTAAATGATTTAAAACACACACAGATAAGGACAACATCCTGGAAATGTATTTCCAAATAATGTGTTAGATTATTAAGGCAGTAATGGCCAAAAAGTGCTTGAGATTATGTCCATCTTGAGTTAATAAAATGTATGCTGGGCGCTACAAATGACTCAAACCTGTGAGCATTGTTTGAGAGTTTGCGTTGGAACCCTTCAAAATTGCAAACCCCTTTAGAATTTCTACACATTTGCTGTTTCGTGAGAGAAACAGCGTTTTCCTTCTTTCACCCACTAGTATTCTGTATTCACCTGTTAACTGATTAAAACAGATGGAGTGACATGGTTTTGACCCGTATGGATTTCTGACATGTTGAGCTCCAGCCTCTTCTACATGTGTCCATCTTTGACCAACCCACAAGAGAGCTCTGCAGTCGAGCTGTTGAAATTCATAATTTAACAGGAGGCAATCAATACTGGAAAAAAGGAGACGCAAGGGCTAATGGGGAGGGTGAGATTTTCAGGGGGAAAAGAATGAGAAAGAGAGTGGACGAGGGATTTGAATGCTTCTTCCCATTCGTCTATCAACAGTCATAAACAGTCACTGCTAATCCTGGTTAGGATTTCCAGCATGATAAAAAACAACTCACAGGGCATACTATAATCCATGTTTTTAGTATAAATGGAATGAATGTTTATACCATTTTATCACCTACTGAATGGGCATTAAATAACAATAAATGGTTGTATGTTTGGCCACTTCAAGAAATTCTACAGATTAACATGGTGATGAACTCCTGAAAATCTCAGCAACTGAGGATGGTTTACCAACATTATCCCCCAAATCCTTCTCCTACTGACCCTTTCTCTCCCCACTTTCTCCCTCTCTCTTGCTCACCAAGAAAGTACATTCAGTGTTCTCCAGAAACATTCCTATTAACTCTCGACAACAAGCAGCAGCAGAGTAATTGGGGCCCAAACCAGTCGAGTACATCCGGAAGAAACACATGAGTGTCTATGGTTACTGTAATGAACTGTAATCATTTGTGTCATTATTCCAACTGGCAGATGGGACACAATCCAAAATAAGGAATGTCACACCGCACGCACAGTTCAGATCAACATGATACACAATAAGCACATTTTTTAAAAGGGCAATTTTTCATGTGTAATTGCTCCTTGTACTAATTGTGGGAGTATAAAAATATGCACATTGTTTTTAATGTATATTTGAATTATTGACGTGACATGTCCAGTCTTTGTAACAGCTTGAAACTACTTTCAACCATGGTTCTTGACTTCATGTCATTCAGTAATT
Organism: Esox niger; assembly: GCA_016801105.1. Taxonomy (NCBI): domain Eukaryota; kingdom Metazoa; phylum Chordata; class Actinopteri; order Esociformes; family Esocidae; genus Esox; species Esox niger. The sequence goes on along the minus strand of JACXGJ010002722.1, from coordinate 36,586 downwards.
GCAGCACATTTTACAGTCCATCCTCTTTAGGGTAGCAAAGCTGTTTGGACAATTGGCGTCAATGCTGTATTCTGAAGACAGGTGTTTATTTGCAGTATTATTGAATGTCCAAGTCAGCTGTCAATGTCTAGTCTGGTTTCAAAGAATTTCTTTTGAGTTTGGATTTTGATGCTAGTGTCTGACAACATGAGGACCAAAGAATTGTTAATACAAGTCGAGCTGGCCATCATGAGCCAGATAAATCAGAAAACGTTTATCAGAGACATGTGGATTGATTTCCTGTCTGTTGGGCCCTGTCTGGGGCCTCCTCCGGATAGGGCCACAGTGTCCCTGAACCCCCCTGTCTCAGCCCCAAGGTCTTACGCTGCTATATTATTGGGCTGGGGGAGTAGGGTCAAAATGTTCCTTGTCATCTGCCATTTTCAATTTAGGAGGATACGAGGTTTTGACCCACACCTGCGGACTACCAGGCATGACTCGTTGCGATCCCTGTCCAAAGTCCTCCTGGTGGTGTTGCAGATCACGACAATACCTGACGATTTCAGCTGCCACTCTGCTGACCCCCCCTCCCCATGTATGTCCCTGTCCTTGTCCATCTGGTCATGCCTCCGATCTGGATTAGGTTTAAATAGACTCTGGACATAGCCCACAAGCATCGATTAACTATTATAATTTGGACTCTTAATATGTTCACCCGGCACAACCAGAAGAGGACTTGTCACCCCTCGGTTCCTCTCTAGGTTTCTTGCTAAATTTCACCTTTCTTAGGGAGTTTTTCCTAGCCACTGAAGTTCAACACAACTGTTGTTTGCTCCCTGGGGGGGCCGGGTGTTTTGTGAAAGCACTTTGTGACAACTGCTGATGTAAAAAGGGCTTTATAAAATACATTTGATTGACTGATAAATCGGACATAGCCAAAACATTAAGTGTGCCTAAATCAACTATGCCGGACATTAAGAAGAAAGTACTAGTTAGCTCAGTTATGGCAAATGATCTGGTAGACCAAGAAAGACTTCTTTAAGGGATGATCAAAGAATGCTTACCAGAATGTAGACAAATCAATACATGCACTGTCTGACGGATCAGGAACACTATCCAAGGGGACACAATGACATGTTAGCCATTAACAACAGGAAAAGAATGGAACCGAACTACGGAGACTGGACTGCAAGGTGAAAAAACAGTGGAAATGGATGGCCTAAAAAGTACATAAGAGCCTGTAAATTTCTAGATAAAGGTATCCTGGACAGATTAAACAAAAATGAACGTGTATCAAAGTGGTGCCTGAGCAAAGTTTGGGGATGAAAAAGGAACTGGAATACCTTCAAATCTGTACAATATGATGGAGGAGGTTTGATGTTTTGGGCACATGAAGGCAACTACTGGAACTGGCTCACATGATGTCATTGACAATGAAACTGCTGAAGTCACCAGCAGGATGAATTCTGAAGTAAACTGAAACAACTTGTCGGTTCAGAGACAACAAACGACTCTAAAATCATTGGACATCATGTAGCAGGACGAAGAAACCAACACAGGTGTTTTTAAGTCCAAAAAGCGAAAGGATCTTGGCTGTGCAAATGAATTATCCGATCTAAAACCAACTAACTATGACTAAGGTACAGTAATGAAGATAGTCCCAGTACATGCTTGGAAGAGCATCTCCACAGAAAATACCTACATCTGGTCATGTCTGTGGGCTGGATACAATGCATGCAGACAATATGTCACCAGGTACCAAACAGCGCTACTTTATTGTAAATAATGTTAATCTAAAAATAGGGAGACATGGTCTAAAATAGGGGGACTATATAATGTGCTGAATGTTCTAAAGGGTTCATCGAACACAGATGTAAATACCCTCACATTAAAGCTGTCTATCTGCACTTTAAACCCAGTAGTGTTAGGATGCAGAGCGTTTATTGAAGTAAAACAGGATAAGTGTGAATAAAAGTGGAAAGGCTGATTAGTAAAATGGTAAAGTTGGTCTGTCAATCAGGCTGTGCTGAAAGAGTTGGGAGATTGGATTGGTTGTTCCCAGTGTTAATAAGCAACAGCCAAACCAGTTGGAAACTTCCAATTATGGTATTCAAATTATGTTTTAATACATACAGTGGTATTATATACAGTTGTGCTCATAAGTCTGCATACCCTCGAAGAAAAAGTGATATTTTGACACTGAAAATATTACTGATCATGCAAAAAAACTATTTTATTTAAGGATAGTGATCATATGAAGCCATTCATTATCACATAGTTGTTTGGCTCCTTATTGAATCAAAATGATGGCTGAAATCATCCAAATGGCCCTGATCAAAAATGTACATACCCTTGAATGTTCGGCCTTGTTACAGACAAACAAGGTGACACACACAGATGAAAATTAATCAATTACATTTCCAACACCTGTGACTTTTTAAATTGCAATTAGTGTCTGTGTATAAATAGTCAATGAGATTGTTAGCTCTCACGTGAATGCACTGAGCAGGCTAGATACTGAGCCGTGGGGAGCAGAAAATAACTGTCAAATGACCTGCATAACAGGGTAATGGAACATAATAAAGATTGAAAATGATATAGAAATATGACCAAAGCCTTGCAAATGTTTGTTGTTGTCATGTGAACGCTCCCAAAACATCTGAAATGAAGGGGGTAGATGTCATTTCAAGGATTATAACAATGCAATAACTTTTTATGTGGAAAAAACATCCGTTATGATTCAAAATATAATACGAAAAAAGTGAATAACGTATATTTTTATGCCATGCATGTTTTTTTCTTTTGCAAGTTTTTTTCTTTTTCTCCTATTTTATTCAAGGGACTTTGTTCTCTGGCATGTGGCCTTTGTGCCCAAATATTTTTTTTTAAAACCGAAGGCCAAATAGCCTTGCCCCTAAAATGATGAAATTCCAAGCCTGGTCACAACCATAATCACTATGTTTGGAGAGGGGTCAACAAGGCCTTGTGAACAGAATACCATCCCCACTGTGAAGCATGGTGGTCACTCACTGATGCTTTGGGGGTGTCTGAGCTCTAAAGGCACAGGGAATCTTGGCAAGATGGATGCAGCATGTTATCAGAAAATGCTGGCAGATAATTTGCATGCTTCTGCACGAAAGTTGTGTATAGGACGCACAACATTGGCGCTAAGCACAAGGCCAAGTTGACCCTGTAGTGGATAGGGTTAGGGAATGTGAATCCCATTAGAAATAAAATATGTGTTTTGCCTGATCACTCTTGTTTTCTTTGCAAATGGTACATATATTACCAATTCTCCAAGGGTATACAAACTTTTGTACAACTGTAAACATAACAAATGATTGTAATTAGAATCCCCTTAAAAGGGAGGAAATTTAATGCATGAAACTCACAGCAAAATGTTCTTTATGCAAAGTACATTTACATTCTGATGCTCTGATGCAAAATGTAGCTGACGCTCTCCCGTAATAGAAAATATTTGGAAATAATAAAATTACCATTAATCCACATTGTTTTTAAGACCGCTTCCCTTCCAAACAATTAAGCCATCGGGTTTTGTTTGCTACACCTGATAGACAAGTGGTTTCCCTTAGCAGGGTGAAAGCTAATGGAGCACAATGTTTTAATAGGGGCTGTTGTGTAAATGAAGATGACAGTGGCCCCACTGCTAGAGCTGTAGTCAGCTGTGGCTTTGTCAGGATGAGGTCGGCAACTTGTCATGGACCTCTAAATCTTCACACCGTCCCTACCTCTGCCTCCTCCCCAACAGCCTCACACGCTTAGCGGCATGCTTCCTAAACAAAGAGTTAGCAGCAGAGCAGGGAGGAGGCCGCTTATGCCCAGCAGGCCACATTTTAACTGCTAAATAATCAAACACAGAATGGCATGTCCATGACAGTGGGGGAGGAAGAGTGCACCCAGAGTGCCAGACTTTAGCTACACAAACACAGGGCCCAGGAATGGCTACCACTATCCCAGGGCCAGATGTCAGCAGAGCCAGCCTGTAGATGGGGAGAGGGAGTTCTCCTCTCGGGTCAACAAGGACATCCTGCCCCTGGGGCTGGAGACCCCAGATCACGGGCTACCACCAAGGGAAAAGAGAGGGATAGGGTTGGTTCGGGAGGGGAGCTAAGGAGTGCGTTCTGCCCAGCAACAAATCTAGTGAAGAGGCAGGGGATAAGAGGTTAGGAGGGTTGGAACCAGAGAGGGAGCAGGTGTGGGTGTCCCATCCAGGAATTAGTTCAGTGGCTCAGGCAGGGTTATGGCAGGCAGGGAATGTTAATGGTTTTATTCACATTTAGCGCACATGCTACGTGCGCGTCTCACAACTCATAAACCTACATAGTGCACTGCTTTAGACCAGAGCCATAAGGCCCTCAATATAGTGCACTCTTAAAAAATGTGGTTAATATCTGCAGTAGACATTGACTGCATCTCAAATTGCACAGAGAGGCATGGGGTCAATGGTCAGTGGTATTCTCCAGATGAATAGGACTCACCAGTAATGAGGAATATTGAGATGTTTGGTTTCCAGTGACATGGCTCTGTCCTGTTAAAACACAGAACTCAAGTGAACTGTAGATTGACCCTGGCCCTTTTGACTGCACAGCTAATTTGGAAACCTCATGGAGATTCCTGATGAGTGGAATAGTTCCTTTTCCTGCTTAATAAGAGGGGTTTATACATAGCTCTCAAACTAGTATATGAAAGGTAATGTACCAATGGCGACTGGGCACAAAGTTATTTGCATTTGACTTGACAAGATGTTTGAGGAGTTAGTCTAATGGAATTCTAAAAGAGTTTTCGAAAAGAAAGATAAACACATAGTATTATTTCTGACTCCATGGACCTATTTGGCTCCCCACAAATTGGAGATCAATTCCTGGCGTGCTCCGTTCAAACTTTGTCTCCCTGTCCATCCCCCACAATCGGCCCACTATTTCTAATCTGTCAATAAAGCATGAAAAGTACAGTGACTGTCCACAACCTAGAAATAAATGAACAAATATATCTATGTCTATGCTAATTCTGGGAACTTTTCTTGGATCAGCACGTGGTTTTGTTCCTGCCGTCCTTAACGGAGGTGTAACTGGACTCAAGTACACCGATCCGCGTATGGTGACATTTCATAGTGAGCCCTACACAGCCGGGTAGAGAATGTGAGCAGGAATGACACACATGCTAAAATTCAAATATAGATCTCAAACCAAATCATTCACTTCTCCTGCTCCTCTGTTTCTTCTGCTACACTCTGACCGCATGCAGCATAATAATGTTAAAGCGTTATTTCAGACAAATCCACAGCACCCTCCTAAAGAAATGGGTGAATATATTCACCTTATTTTCTTTTGGACATACACTCTAGGAGATGTAACTTGAAATTTAAATTATATTGATAAGAAGATTCAAGGCTGTATTTTAGGGGATTTGTGTACCAATTTACCATAGAAATGATCACTATTTACTCTCCCTGGCCACTTGTAGAATGCAAAAAGCCAAACAGTGAATTGTGTGTCTGCAACTCAATATATATAGCATGCAGACATGTTCAAGAGGTGTAGTTGCTTGTCGTCCAAACATTAGAATGTTGAAGCATGATCTATGTGACTGCGGAATGATTGTAATGCCAGAAGTGATGGTTCCAGCATCTAAGAAACAATTATTTCAAGTTACAGAGAATGTTATGATAAACATTTGGACAGCAGAGGTTCTGTTAGCAAAAACAGAGGAGAATGGCCAGAATCAAATGACCGAAAGGTCACACATACTTAAATAACCGCTCTTTGCGAATGTTTGGTTGAACAGAAACTAAACCCCTTGCCCATGTCTGCATGCTATATATTGAGTTGCGATTTATATGATTCACAGTTTGGCAATTTGCATTCAAAAGCAGGTGTACCCAAAAGTGGCCAGTGAGTGTAAAAAGTGTAAATTTGGATTAAGTAAATATGTATACAAATCCCCTCAAATAACAGCTTAGAATCAACATATTAGTATCATCATAATCGTTTGATTTCAAGCCTTTCTTGACATTCCTGCTGTTGCTTCGATACGTACGTGTCCCGTCCTATCCTCCACTTGTCGGCGTCTTAGACACTCCCCTCAGTCATGCAAACCAATCAGACCTACTGTATCCTACACATACAACCCATGGGGAATCCCTGGTTTCCGGCAGCCTCTGGAATTGCCAATCTGCTGTCAACAAAGCAGACTTCATCTCAGCCTATGCTGCCCTTCAATCACTTGACGTTTTGGCCGTGACGGAGACATACTGCTAGCCCTGCCGCCCTTTCGTCTTCCAACTATGTGTTCTCTCAAACCTCGCGAACATCTGGCCGACATCCCCCTTTCTCTATCCTCATTTGAACTCCATGCTGTCACTGTCACTAACCCAATGAAGCTTAACATTCTTTTCATCTATCATCCACCAGGGGCATTAGGAGAGTTCCTAAATGAGCTTGACACTTTGCTAAGCTTATTTCCAGATGATGGCTCACCACTCACAGTGATAGGTGACTTTAACCTTCCAACACCTGTCTTTGATTAATTTCTGTCAACATCTCTTTTTACACTCCTTTCCTACTTTGACCCCACCCTCTCCAAGTCTCCTCCCACTGACAAGGCAGGCAATGCTCTTGATCACACCCTCGCAAGATGCTGTAAGCCAGTTGATCTTACTCCAACTCTACTCCAGGTCACTGATCACTACTTTGTCTCATTCTCTCTCCCTCTGTCCTCTAACCCTGCTATGTCAATTCCTTCCCAGATAGTAATGTGTCATTGCAATCTGCGTTCCAATCTTCGTACCCTCTCTCCCTCTACACGTTCTTCTTATTTATCATCTCTCCCTTCCACCAACTCCTTTTCCTGCCTGTTTCCAAAGTCTGCCTCTTCAAGTCTCCTCTCCACCTCTTTCAACTACCTCTGTCCCTTGTCCTCTCGGACAGCCTGGCTTTCCCCTCCCGCTCCGTGGCTGACTGACTCACTGGGAGCTAACAGAACAGGGCTGCGGGCTACCAAGTGGAAGAAAACAACACAACCAGAGGACCTGTCATGCTTTCATTTGCTTCTCTTCTACTTTCTCTGTTTCTGCTGCTAAAGTCCATTTCTATTTCTGTAAACTTCAAGCATCTGCCTCTCAACCCAGGAAACACTTTGCCACCTTTTCCTCTCCTAAATCCTCCTCCTCCACCTTCTTTCCTATCGGTAGACGACCTTGCCAACCATTTCTAAATGAGGGTTGACAAGACTTTCACTCAACCAGTTCAGGCTTCTGGCCCCAGTGTTGGTGAAATAACTTATTCCTTGACCTTTCTCTCCCCTCTCTTCAGATGAAGTCCTGCGTCAAGTGATGTCTGGGCATCTGACAACCTGTCCTCGTTATTCTATCCATTCCTCCCTTCTCCAGACCATCTTTGTAAACCTGTTACCTTACCTTAATTTCCTAATCAACTCCTCCAAATCCAATATCTTTGCCCCCTCTTTCTTCAAGTCAGGCCATGTCACCCCCTCCTCAAGAAACCAACTCTTAATCCCTCCAATGTACAGTACAAAACTACGGAACAGTATCCCTTCTTCCTTTCAAAAAAACTTGAGCATACTGTTTTTAACCAACTCTTGTATCTGTCCAAGAACAATCTTCTGGACCCTAATTAATCAGGTTTCAAGACAGGTCACTCAACCAGAGACCGCTTTCTGTGTCACATAGTCTCTCCGCACTGCCAATAAACTCTTTCCTTTGTTCTTTACCTCCTTGAATTTCTGCTGCCTTTGACCACCAGATCCTCCTCTCCACACTCTCAGGTTCTCAGGTTCTGCCCACTCTCGGTTTGCATCCTACCTGGCATGTTGCTTCTACCAGGTTGCTTGGAGTGGGTCAGTATCTGCCCCACACGCTCTCACTAGTGAGGAACACCTTTCATCGCTATGCCGATGACACTCAACTATTCCTTTTATTTCCTTCTGATTCCCTGGTTGCAACACGCATATCTGCATTTCTGGCAGACATCTCCGTTTGTATGTCAGCCTAGCACCTCAAGCTTAACCCTGGTAAGATGAAGCTGCTCTTCCTCCTGGGGAATGCATGCCCGCTCCAAGATCAGTCCATCACGATTGACAACTCCATGGTTGTTCCCTCACAGAGCAAAAAGAACCTTGGCGTGATACTCGACAATAACCTGTAATTCACGGATTCTGATCCAGTCACTTGGCATCTCCCATCTTGACTCTTGTAACACACTGTGGGCTGGGCTCCCTGCTCGGGCCATCAAGCCCCTGCAAGATATCCAGAACGCTGCAACCTGTTGGATTTCATTGGCTTCTGGTAGAAGCTCGGATCCTCTACAAGACCATGGTGCTTGCCTATTGTGCAGCATAGAGAACTGCACCTCCCTATCTGTAGGCTATGCTTAAACTCTCCAACCCTTCCCATGCATTCCGATCTGCCACTTCATGTCTTTTGGCCACCCAACTCTCCTGGATGGGCAGCTTCCACTCAGCCAAGTGAAAACTTTTCTCTGTCTTGGAAACCTCAATGGTAGAACAAACAACCCAGGATGGCAGAGTTCTTGCCAATCTTCCAAAAGTGTCTGAAAACCCACCTCTTTGATGAGTATCTTATTTAACTTGTGTATCCCCCACCCTCACCACCTGAAAAAAATATACAAATCTTTCCTTCATCAATGCCGTTAGTTGGCAAAGTCTGTGCCAGAGAAATCAAAGTGAAGGTGTACTTATTGTGATGGTCAGGTCTTGGTTTTCCAAAACACCTTAAGAGGAATGCACTTATTGTAAGTCACTCTGAATAAGAGTATCTGCTAAATGATTAAAATGTGAATGTACAGTGGTGGGCAGAAGGGTCTTTGAAGTCCAGCCTTGATGCAAATGGAGGAAAAAGAGGGTTCTACCCAGAAGTAAACAGACGTACCTAATAAAGTGTATACACACTTATTATGTTTCTATATTTTAGTCCACCAAACATATTGGGACAATTTGCTTGATTAATCCATCACCATTAGTAACCAAATATAAATCTTTATCTGAAAAAAAATCTGACATACATACAAATTACATTATTGCAGAGATAACTGCTGGCTAGCTATAGGGATTTGAGCTATATCAGCCATGGTCTAAAATTGGCTTGTTGGCAACATATTGTTGGCAAATGTGTTGAATTAAATTGGCTTCACTGAAAATATTGCCAGCTCATTTCATTTTCTAATGAAGTGATGAATTTGGACCTGGTTAGAATCCAACCTAAACAAACCTGAATAGTTTACATTGGTGATGTTATCTATATTTTTGTATATTTACATTGAGATTTCACTAACTCATGAATGCTGTCGTTCTGGTAGTAAATTACAAAAGTAGAATGAGTTACACTATTTGTGAACTTCCTTAATATTAATTAATTGACAGTTAGTACCTTTGACTGACATGAAAATGGAAAGATATAGACAGAGACAGAAAAAGAAAGAGAAGGTGAGGTGATGAAGGACAGAGAGAAAAATAACCATGTAAGAGACTGTTGGAAATGCTTTGAATGTGGACAAAGCCTTAATAAAAAAGAAATGTGCAATGCTGTGCAATATCAGCATAACTTTGTGTTCACAGCATTTAGAGGATGTTGGTATTTTTGTAGAACAGATGTAAATTACATATACATGCTGTTTCTGAAGAATTTGTGTAAAAAAGTTCATACGACCTCCATCTCACAAAGATGGAATATGTGTTTATGTATACTGAATTTATGGCAGGGATGTCCAGAGAGGAGACCGAGCTGTAGAGTGTATCATTTGGCTCATAAATATCACAAATTGTACCTCTCTATTGTGATTAACTTTTCCATGTTTACCTAGTGAACGTTTTGTATAAATTCATGTGAACTAAAAGCATAAACAAACTCAATCTGATTGTTCATCAGTCTCAGGTGTGGTTTAATGGAACTACCAGAGCATTTGAATGTTTTAAAATGATTGTAAAACATGACAATAATCAAACAGGAAAGAAAACACAGACATAAATCAGCACTACCATAATGAGTAAAAAGTACTTTTCAGTATGTTTCAGCTTGCAAAGCATTTGGCTAACATTGGTTCATGAATTTGCAGACAATGTTAAATTGTACGAAATACTGGCTGTGGCAGATTGGGGATCCTGTCTTTAAAATTTGGTCTTTCCCTATTTCTGTAACTGTTATCACTAAAAGGATACACATTTTACCAGCTACATCACCAAATGAGTGGTGATTAATGGAGGACTCATTCTTCAGTGCCCTAGACCTCGACACTGTTAGTGGAATAGTGAGAGTGTCTGGAAAATTACACATTACTTCAGCTCTTTGGGAATAGTAAGAGGAATAGCTGACAACGTCCGGAATGTTCCTGTTAAAACAAACAATCCCACTCTCACAATTTAACTGATCTTAAGTGAAGAGCAGTAAATCAGGTTTATGTATGCACATATCTTGGGTACATTTAATTCTGACCTAGGAAAGGCCATACCTCATCTCCTCAGCAAAAACATGTTTACGGTATGGTTACCCTGGAGTTACCCATGGATTAAATTCATTCTGCAGCTATTATCATGATACTGAGAAAAGAAACCATCTTTAGGTTTCTCAGATTAGCAGCAAAATAACTCATTTTGCTTAACATTATATATCTACATTTGGATTGCAACAATTGCTTTTCTTTCTTCAGCCAATTTTAAAAACATTTCCTCCCAATCATGTTGTCTCCAATTCACGATCATGGCCTTGCTTCATTGCAGAAACTAGGAAGCATGTTCGGGAGAGCTACCAAACTACCCCAAAGATTTCCGTTGGTAACTGGATTATACCAGCAATAAGGCATCTTTGGTTTTTGAGAGATATTGATTATCAGAAATTGTTGCCAATCAGCAGTTGAGATTGTTGATCAATAATGTAAAAGTGAAAAATAAATCTACAAACTGCTCAAAATTAAACAAAATAGAATATAATTGATTGCACAAGTATTCCCCTTCTTTATTCAATATTTGAAAGAGACACGATTGGCAGCAATTACAGACATGAGTCTGTTTGGAGAACCAGCTCCAAATAGACTCCACCAGTTTTGCATGTCAGGACACAGCACTTTTTGCACATTCTTCTTAAGATAATTGCTCAAGCTCAGTCAAGTTGGATGGGGACCTTATGGTGAACAGCAAATTTCCACATTCTCAACTGGATTGAGGACTCGGCTTTGAATGGCCACTCCAAGACATTGAACTATTGGTATTTAAGCCACTCCAGTGTGCCTTTGGCTGTATTTGAGGTCATTGTCCTGCTGTAAAATTACATATTTTCCAAGTTGCAGGTCTCATGCAGACTTCTCTTCAGGATTTCTCTGTGTGTACCAGCATCTATTTTACACTCTATTTTCACAAGGTCTTGCTGCTGAGAAAGATCCCCATAGGATGATGCTGCCACCACCATGCTTTATAGTTGGTATGGTGTTCTCAGGATGATGTGCGGGTTTAGGCCTGTAACAAACATTGCCCTTTGTGTTAAGACCAAAAAGCGCAAATTCTATTTTTTCATTAGAGCACAGAATTTTATTCAACTTGCCAGTCTCCCAAATGCCTTCTGCCAAACTCTAGCAGGGATTCCAATAGATAAATAAAAAAGACTTTCTATTTGCACCCAGGTAATTGTTGCAGTATGCACAGTGTTTCCAAGCCCGGCTGTGGTAGATTGGAACACCTTAGGCTTTGCCATGGGCCTCCTGTTGGCATCCCTCACTAGTGCCCTTTTCGCCCATGCGCTCAGTTTTTGACCCGCGTTTTAGACAGATTCACAGTTGTTTATTAATAATAGACCTTCTGGTGCTCCAGGGGATATGCTCCAGACTGTGATTTTTGTTTTTGTCCTTATTAGAGTACTATTTGTTTAGATTGTCTTTCGTAACTTTCAAATAAAGACCTGCTGCTGCTTATCTTAGCCAGGCTGCACTTCAATCTCAATGAACCTTTAATGGTTAAATTAAGACTTAACAAAATAATTAAATATCCAACACCTTGGGAATGTGCTTATATCCTACCCTTGCTTGGTGCATTTGAAGAACCTTATCCCACATTTGATTCAATGTCGTTTTTGATTTTGTTTTAGAAACATTAAAACGTTTTCCAGATAAAGGGAGTTAACACTTTTGACAGCCCCTGTATGTGCTGTAGTTTGGAGAAAGTAGCATATCATTAGACAGAAGATATTTAAAATGTAATATTCTGGTGGCCTAAACCACAGCCATATCATGGGTGTGAATCCAGCCTACAACTCTTTCTGCCAAAACTGTCCTCGATTCTCTCCACAGTCCTTATCAATAAAGGATAATCCCTGAAAAATACTTGATTTGTGAAGAACAATGGCTTTTAATCTCTTTAAGTGGTTAATAATGCACAGCTGAAATACAGTAAATTGGAGCTGTCCAGGTATGTATGTTTTATAAGACCATCAATTATTTTATCAACCAATCACACTGAGCTGTGTGGATTAAGCTTTGACCGAAATGGGCTAGTTGTGAGAATTCCATGACTAATCCCGTATATTAAGACAGCCATTCTTTTACAACACACAGAGGGGACAACATTATTGTCAGTGGTGGTATGTGTGTTAAAAAACACTGTTGCAGGCAAATGACAAGTAATGTTATAGCCTCTTTAAGGTGTCATTCATAATAACATAAGTACATTACTGTCAGGTTTCTGTAGTTCAAGTTCTTGGTTCTACTAAAATGTTTCTAATTCTATGTTCATATAGGGCAATGTGGAAAGCATCCTTCTGGCATTTTTATAAACTGAGGAGTGGGTAGTTGAGTCTTGATTTGGCTGCAGGTCTTAGGAGTAAACCAGAGTAGTGATGGAACAGTCTCTGGTTACACCGCTTTGCCCTCACCCACATATCAGAGTGACCATCAACCTATCAGGCCTCCTGTCATCAGGGGAATTTGCAGTGAGTTTGTTATCAGATTCTGGTGGCATGTGGAAAAAGCATTCCCGCTGTCATATTCTATAGCATGTTCGACACGTTGGTTGTTGGTTTGTTTTACAGTAAGCACCGAGGCAACATAAACACCTCATGCCTTGCTGCGACTTTCTCTGCTCAGAAAGGCTGCAACAGATCAACGCCCTTGTTTTTCTCTTGCATACAAAAGACAGATCTTATGTCCAACATTGAATGTGAACATGAATAAGTTCACATAAATATTGGAAAATGATTTTACTGTTTTATTAATGCAATTAGTGTCTCTTATGATGATTGACCAAATTAATTAGAGTTCCATTGAGTTAACGCACATTTTTTATGTTAAGTGTTTAGACTTGCCCGTCACTTGTTAACAATATATTATTTACAAAGTGTCAATGAGATCCAGCTTAACCATTGTGTATATGAGCACCATTCAAAATCAATTTGTTCTGTCAAGTGTGGTGATACATGTACATCCTGGAAACCAGAAGCAATGCAGCAAGATGGCTAACACTAAATTCCTTGACAAATATAGAAGCAACTGATCGATCACCAAGAAATCAAGCAAAACATAAGCACACGTTCAACAAGTTGCCCACATTATTCTTGCAACTATATCTATTTGTGATACATAATGTGAGTGTATAGTGATGAAAACTATGTTTATAGTGATGCATTGTTTATTAGGGGCCGCTTTCACAGGCACAGAATAAGACCAGGCTTGGATAAATCTGGGTGAAACCAGCCCAAAGTCTTTTAACTGGGAAAGTCTGCTTTTGAATTGTTTAATCTTGGATATCTTTTCACAGCACTTGCAGAACCATGTCTGAGACCTGAATTCTCGTAGTTGAAACACATGGCCCAGAGAAAATACTGGTATTTCAATGCTTATTTTCCTTTCAAATGGAACTTAATTATTTCTGCAGTGCCCATCAACTTGATTCCAAGATCTGCTCCCTTCTTTCTGTGCGTATATAAACACACTGCATATAAACAGAGGACACAAAAGAGTTGTTCAATAATACAGTTACAATTAGAACATTCAGTTAGAACAATCCTAGAATAGTGCCTATTAGAACAGTCCTAAAATAGTCCTAATTAGAATAGTCCTAGAACAGTCCCAATTAGAATAGTCCTAAGGCTAATTCTGAGACGACTTTAAGGTGCAGCAAGAATTTATGTACACATACATTTAATCAAACCACTTCCAGCCTTATTATAGCAACTTGAGTTCATATTATAGATATTAATGATAATTATTTTAATAACATTTATTCAACTGGCAGGACAGCAACATTTTACAAGAATCATCATGTCCAGTTTGCTGCTATAGTCTGTCATTCTAGACAATTTAAAAGTGCTGTATTTAATGCCTGCTTTTAATAAGAGTCTGTCTAATAATTTACAGCCTAAACTGGTTGGTTTCAGAATGGGCTTCTTCTCTGATGACTATGGCAGTCCATCTCCAGGCTAGACTTAAAATGCAGATAGGACAATTTTGACCATGGATACAGTGGTTGGAATTGGGATTGTCTGTTGGGGCTGTTTTAAAACAGTTTAAATCTAGCTGTGATAGAATGTATAACTCTGCTAACGCTTTGATGAAATAGGTAAATACTGATAAACAGAATGTCCGCTCAAACTGAAAAAACGTACTTAACTTAATTGTAAACAAGTTCAAACTGTGGATTTGGTGCATTTCAAGGTCAAGTTGACTTTGCCTGTCACCTCCTTAACTCGCTGTGAAACAACTAATACATTCCCTTTAATGGAATGACAGAACAGATTGGTGAGGACTGGCCAAGATGCTGTTTGATCGTGCTCACCAGTGCAGAAACCTTGTGGTGAGCCTGTCGAAAATGTTGGAGGCCCAGCTCTACGGCTCCCTCTCTAGTGCTCCTGCCTGACAACCGGTGTTAGTTTATAGCCTCCTAATGGGCTCCGGCATGGAGTGACCCGGGCAATGCCTGCTGATGGACCACAATGCACCAGTCCCCCTGTGTTAAGTCATCAGTCTACTCCTTCATCAGGGAGGCCCATGTGTCTCAAAACATTTGGCCCACTGCTGTGGGCGTGACGCTCTTATCATGGAGGCCAAGGACACCGCTCGTGTCAGAGGTGCTTAGTCGTTCAGTTTGTCCAATCAGACAAGAGGGTTTGGGCGCAGCATTCTGGCATCGGGGTAATAATGGATTAGGTGTAAAACAGTCACATGTAATCTGATGAAAAAAACTGATGATTGCTACTACTTGGATTGTTTCGTGGAAAGATTTCTGCAAAGCAAATACATCACAACACCTTTTTGTTTTCTCAGGGATATTCAATGTAGCTTTAAAAGACGTCACAGTCATTTGGTTTTCCACCTGAGCGATTCTGACCACAGGTCAGTGACTACTGTTTACACAACAAATGCTGGAGGACACCAGCTGGTTGTTTCTCTTATATTGCCTGATACACGTATAAAGATCATTCAAAGTTTTACACACATTTTTAAAACATCCCCCTGAGAGATACATTTCATCAGATTAATCACAGGAGAAAAACATTTGCGTGGTTCAAAACATCAGTAAGGGAGAAAGAAGGGATAAGAAGGGAGAGAGAGACAAAGACAACTAACACTGAGGAGATGATGGAGGACAATTTCATGCGTCAGAGGTGACAGAACATTTCACTGGATTTGGATCAAATGTTTGTGGTTGTCGAGCCCATTTGGAAGTAGGTTTCAAAAACCATTACCTCATGGCTAAAGACAAAAATACCTCCAGGGATCAAAATGTCACCATCACACCATAACAGGCGGAACCAACAGGAGTTTCCCAGCTCCACCATCATCCGCCTCTATTCAATCACTGCCATTACTTCACACACAGACGAAATGTCATTCACCTAAGATTATTATAATAACATACGACAATGAGCAAACGCTTTCATCTCACATGTAAGTACCCTTACATAAATGGGTAACCCCAGCAACTGAACCCTGTACCCTGGTGTTGACAATGCAATATCACATAAGCAACAAAAGACCAGATGGACACATGCCTGTACATAGTACTACCACACACACGAGTGCGCAAACATGTACTTCATTGGAAGAGGCACTGCTCGGAGCTGCTCTCTGAACCTTAATGGCCTGACTAAAACTCTAGAATTGACAAGAATGACAAAATGTGTGCCGCCATTTTCTAGCATTTTGCAATATACTGTTTGTTAAAATTATCAGTTTTATTTTACCTCCATGTTGTGTTTTTGTTGGAATGACAACTTCACATGGCATTATGTATTGTGCAATCTTGTGCAAATGAAATGTGACAAAGGAACAACTTCATAACTGTAAGCCCTAGACAAAGCGGACTTACAGATGTCTCCATCCAGAGAAGGGGAGCAGGGCTGTTACCAGAGCCTGTCACTGCTTCACTCACCATAGGCTTGACGTGTTGCCCTACAGCCCTCTCTCCTGGTTCCCATGGGACTTCATTTCTCATGCCCTCCTGGTAAACATAATATACAAACGCTCCATTACTGCTGCCAGGACCACCTAAGGAGACAGACAGGCAAGCCGACAACCAGACTTTGACAAAGCTTTTCTTTCAATAATAAAAGGTTTATCCAAAATAAACCAACTGCAACACGATAAAGATCATATCTTCATATGAAAACATCCACTGGGTCTGGAGAGCAGGAGACATCTTTGACCTCACACCATTTCAGGATGGAAATGTGTGAATGGACAATGTAGTCATTAGTTACGTACTAACCTAACATTTCGATCATAATCGCTTAATGTCAGTAATTTCAAACAATAAATTATTCAAACAGTATATTTTAGTAAAATTCCCTAACATACATGTGGGTTTAGGAGTTTACCTACTGATTACTTAATAAGTAAACATATCAATGGAAATCCCCTTAGTCTATTTGAAACATGCACCATAATGTATCATTGTAACATTACACCTGAATCCAAAAGAGTATATTCAGAGTAGAATTTATTATAGGACTCAGGTTGGCTTACTGTAGAATGTTACAGAAAGCCGTGAAGTAATCATTCACCCTCTCTTAAAACATTGATTTGGCAGAATACAATCTGACGACATTTGCACAAGGCCAATTTGATATAACCTGTAAGCTCCAACAAGAACATGGTGTTTGACTGCAGTGCAAGTCTTGTCAGTTACAACGTGATAGGCATGAGATTAGTCAATCTGACAGAGCATATGACAACATCGTACCTGGTTTGCAACATTGCCAGTCGGAAATTGATTAAATATCACTGTTTGTTTCCCCTCTCTGCCCTGTATGTCATGGATGTGATATTGTTGCATTATATTATGTGTGAAATTAAAATGATGATAGACCAGGACACAAAAAAAGCCTGTTTGACATTGAAAAACACTAACAAAAGAATAACGAAATGCACGCAGATACTATTTGCTCTTAAACCAAATGCATAATTCATAGTTCCATCTGTGCTCCTTGAAACATTTACATTTATGTCTTACAACACACAAAAAAGAATAATTAAATTAATCACTATAAATTTCATGAACAAATGTTTGGCATTTTCTTCATTTGTTTTTTTTCAGAGAACAGAAACGCTGTCTCAAACAACGCATCAATAATCTAAACAGTGGCCGGATCACCTCGCCTGCCAATCAAAGAATGGTTTAGAGCATGTTGTCTGTCCTGATTTCAAATATTAATACAGGTTAGCCTTGCCAGATGCAAAAATGTAGACTGGGGCACTTGCTGGCACCAGAAGCAAGGCCACAGTTTGACAAGACAAACAAGAACTTATAAATAAATGATGATCTAAATGGTTTGGAGAGGATTGCAAACACAACATTTCAAGAAGTACTATGCAACAGTAACAAGAACCCAGACCAAGGATTTTATGTAATGCAATCAGCATGCTATCTAATATGTAGTAGGTCTTTAGCATAAACCAGCCATAACACAAATTACATTTAAATAAATACCCTTGGCTTTTTCCTAGAGTGGGAATGGTCTCATATATTTCAGGATGAAAACATTGTTCAATTAAATGGGGCCGAATTTACACTGAAATCCAAATGTACCCTAATTTTGGGGTGTTTGAACAGATGAATATTGTGTTAAATGAAGTAGTGGTGTTATATATTTGGTTGCATATCCTTTGCAATCAGTCCTAGCCTGAAGCTCACATTGCGCACATCTTTCTTTGCCAGGTTTGAACTACGGCCATATTCACTTCCTGCATGTTTCATGACCTATTCACCTTTATTCTTGTCAATTGGATTTAAAGGCATTTGGTTATATCTGAGGTGTTTCTGTACACTTCAGGATTCATCCAACAGTGATGTCAGTGAAGACCAGTGAGACAGCCACTCACGCCCAAAACATAACAACCCCTTTACCATATTTCATAGATTAGGTCATGTTTTGTATTTTTCCACCAAGCTTTCTTCTTGCTGTCATTCTGATACATGTTAATCTGTGACATCTGTCCACACAACTGCTGCTTCCTGTACTGCAGGTTACTTGTTTTGTGCTATCTTGTTTTTGAGGCAAACAAGTGCACCTTTTTGTACATTGCAGTCCAGCCTCTAATGATTGACACAGCAATGCATGACTCCATGAGAGTAGAAGTCGATCTGCTCAATTTCTTGTTTATTTTTTACATCATTATGTTAATCATGTTTTGGTAATTGACTGTAGAGTTCGTGCTTGATCTACCAGGCTGTTTGCCATTAGTGAGCTCACAAGTGATTATTTTCTTCTTTCTAATGTAGCCATAATTACCAGCAGCAAAGCTGAATATCAGCAAGAAACATAACCAGGTCAGAGGGGCCCTCAAGAAGTTATGGCGACAAAAGCTGCTGTACATAAAAATAATGTTGACAATGAAATCATATGATTTGTTACCATGTTAAACAGTTTAAAGAGTTCACAAAACACACACACACACACACACACACACGTTTGTAGAGCTAAACTCATGGGGACCAGAAAATAGAAATTGCATGCTCCTTTGCCCTAATCTTACCCGTAAACCTAACCCTAACTCTTCTGGAGGAGCATATATGTATGCGGGAGTTTTTGTGTGTTTGCACGCGCATGAAAATGTATGGCAAGTCCAAACCGACAGTCTGAATGCTCATTTTCAAGCCCTGGAGATGCGAAACACACGTCTAATGCAGGCAAGGAGAAGGCTTCTGGCAGACAGGAGGAAAGAACTAGCAATGGATTTAGGGTGGAGATGTGGTGGGGGGAGATGAGCAGTGTGTGTCTGCATAATGGACATTTGCTTCCTTGAGGAAGCAGCAGCTGTTGACCGTTGTTGAATATAGGATGTCAAAAGTTACATTATCGTAAGCAGGTGGATATCAAGGATTCCCTAATGTAGGTCTGAGGTTTGTAAAATGAGAAGAATGTCCTGGACAGGGTATGTACTCCCAATAAGCATCCCAGTAGCTGTGAGTGTGGCAGAAGCTCCAGTCCAACAAACACATTTGTTCAGAGGAACCAGTAAATGGTTCTATTGAGGTTCCTGGGACCTGCTGGTCCATCACTCATTGTTACCATTTAGAATCTATTAGGATCCCAGTTAGCTGGGCCCAATGCAGTGCCTAATATTTATGGTGTCTATACCGGAATTACAACACAACATAACTGATGTATTTCTTATACATTCAACTCTAATTATTGCAACAGTAAGCTGGTCAACATTTGGAGTCAGAACAGAAATCTCTCCTGAAAACCTTGGCTCACTGATGTAGTTGAATCATTGTGACAAATACTGTTTGATGACTATTCTTGAACAGGGACTCCTGTATAGAAGTAGAACTGATCCAGTGTAAAATTCCTCTAGTAATGCCGCAACTTAATCAAATGCTTTTTCAGCATCAAGAGTATCACAGCAAGGTAAAATGCACATGAAAATATTGATACTAAGAACATAATGCACACAACGCAAAATAATTAAAGGAACAGAATATCTCCAAATCAATTCAACTGCAGGGATGTCAATCTGTCAATTTATGAAGCATTAGAGATTCTGAATGAATGTCACCTGTTTTGGTGAAAATGAAAGTGGCAACAGGCGCATTGGAGAGGCAACAGCAAGACAACCCCAAAATAGGTAACGGTCTTGCGCTGGGTTTCTCCTGGTGCAGGACAATATCCGGCCTCATGTGGCCAGAGTGTGTACGCAATTCCTGGATGATGAGGGCATTGATACCATTGACTGGCCATCGCGTTCCCTACACCTGAATCTGATTGAGAACCTCTGGGACATTATGTAGTGGTGCATCCGGCGCCACCAAGTAGCGACACAGACTGTCCAGGAGCTCACTGATGCCCTGATCCAGGTCTGGGAGGAGATCCCCCAGGACACCATCCGCCATCTCATCAGTAGCATGCCCAGACTGTGTTGGGAGTGTATACAGGCACGTGGGGGCCGTACACACTACTGAGTCACATTATGAGTTGCCTTGATGAAATTCATGCAAGTTGGAACAGCCTGTGATTTCAATTGTTTACTTTGATTTTCAGTGATCACTTTGAGTTTTAGAGTTTGAATCCAGACCTCAATTGGTTGGTGATTTTGGTTTCTATTGACTGTTGTTACGTTATTTTGTTCAACAAATGACACACTGTGCAGTAAAGGTTTTGTTATTTAATATTAATCGAGACCCGATGTGTGATGTTAATGTTCACTTAATTTTTTTGAGCAGAGTATTTGTACATTTCCAGCCTTTGTTGAGGATTTCAGTTAATCTTGAATTTCAACAACAAAGCAACAGAAGTCTCAACAACAGAGCAACATTCGTTAAGTCACTAAAAAACAATGAATACTTCAAAAAAGTGTTCACCCTTCTGTAACAAGGCCTTTATACCAAATACACAAATTACGTTGGTAAATATTGACATTTTCCTTTAAGTCTATTGTAATGCAATTTTCTCTCAACTTGACCTCTGCCATCAGTGATTGGACTGGTCGATAGAAAAACGTGTCATTCCAGACATCGTCCCCACACTGAAGAAGTTATTTACACAGAGATCGACTATTTTGTATACATCCACCATTTATTTGTCAAGGATGTACACCGGTCCATTAACTTACTTCAATATTGCCGGAGAGCTTAAACCAAAATGTATCCAAGCTTAAAAATTAAAGCCTTTGTTGACCAGTTTTTGTCATGAAATTCACTTTGCCTAGCACATCGTTTCCCACCTTGAAGCAACAGAGAAAGCAGGGAGAGAGAAAAATCAATTACACCTTGCACTTGTGTGCAAGAGGAGAAGTGTTGGGAATAGCAGCCTAATTAAATAACCCTCAAAGGAAGGGAAAATACAGCCAGGGCACTCTATATGTGCCTCCGATGATTAGTGCATCGATTTATTAAAATGCAGGCTCAATCTCTTCCTGTTCGGTGCTTGTTTGCCAGTCTATACTGAAAGACAGACAGGGAGAAGAGACTTTAGCAGAGTGACTGAGGTAATTAAGGTCATAGTCTGTGTCTGTGTGCGCACGCGCATGCGTGCTAACTCTTGGGGCAGGCGCAACTCAATGAGGAGTCAGAGGACATGGGTGGTGAGGAGTGTTGTGATGTGTCTCTACAGAGCATTGTCAACCCAATCCGCTCAGTGTTCTCCTGTGTCAAATAAGATGCAAACCAGAAAAGTGTTGGTAAACTCTAGGCAAGACTGGGCATACATTGGTATGGTGCACAAGCAATGATCCTGTATTCATCGGAGGTTGCCTCCATGCAAATAGCCCGTGATCATGTTGTTTTCAATGTATAATATAGTCCCTATTGTAACTATGGCCAAATGGTGTTTCAAAGTCATTGTTAAATTTGATTTCAACATGTTAGTGGTCAAAGAATATAACTATTTTTATCTGAACATAGCTGTGTGTGCGTGTGTGTGTGTGTGTGTACCTATCTTAAAACGATTGACAGTGGCACGAGGGTTGCTGCTCTAATAATTATGCTGAATGTCAAATCCTTCCAGACCAGATGAAGATAACAAACAGAGGAGGTCATTAGGTCTGGGTCACAGGGCCCCTAATCCACAGGATGGGGAAAAAAACACTATTCTGGCAGCATGGTCATCAGGACATCTGGCCACTTAACCAGCTTTGTCAGCAAGTCTGGTCAAAAATACTACATTTAAGGAGATATTTGCTTTAAATAAGTGAAATAATCTGCCAATGAAACAAGGCAAATTACACTAGGAAGGGCTGCACAATTTGGATAAAATATTGAATTGACAAATATAGCAATTACGGTTATGATTTGCGATTTTCAAAAAAGGAAATGAACAGCGTAGATAATCTCACTTAAAAATAGAGATCATAGCCTACATAATGTGCTATTAAACTGATTTAACTGCTTTATGTTATAGACTTATTACTAATTTAAAGGTGCAGCCTGTCGAACTATACGTTTAACTGCTCATTCACTGCAGTGGCGTTTGATGCGTTTGCTATGTTTGTACCGTTTTCATAGCTGGTAAGGCAAACATTCTCAACAATATTAACAATATTAGTCCAGGTATTTAAGTTATCTATAAAATCTACCTACAGCACCGGCAAAATAAAGCAATTACGGACGTAGGATGCATGCCCGTTGACCCGCGCGAAGCACACGTCATTCATTACAAATCGTAATTTGGATATTGCGAAGGTCAACATTGCTATTTAGATTAATTGCGCAGCCCAACACCAGGTAAGACTTGTTGAAAAAAAACACCAGCACAAATATTTCGAAATCTATAAATTACAGGTATCTTGAAATTGGTTGAAAAAACAAATGTTTTGACTCAGTTTTTAGTCTTAAAAGATTATTAATATTGATACGATGTCTCAATTCAATTTTAGTTTCTCTCAAGCCAAAATAACTTGTTTCATCTAAAACATAACTCGAAACCGGATTTATATGCTACATAAGATTTTCAAGGCATATTTACTGAAAACAAGTGTTACTATCTAATACAAATGTAGCTTGTTAAGGAAATACATCTTATCTTAAGGAATTTCAGATTTTTTACCTGGAGACTATATAAATATAGGCTACTTGATAAGACCTTTTGCAGTGCAGTGATCTTTAATCCATTAATTATGAATATATTATATTTTGGAATTATTTTGTTAGTGACATTCGAACTGCTCTTTATAGATTTGTGCTTGTACTACTTACCAGTGATGTAAGTGGTATTACAACTGTGAATTACACAATAACTTTTATTTGGAGGAAACCATTTAAGCACAAATATTGCCAGGCTTGCTGTACAGATAATCTTAACAACTTTTGTATAAGCGACACTTGTGTACTTCTTATTTGGAGGTTAGTTGATATCATTGATGATAAAAAAAGTATTGTTCAGATTCCCATTATGGTCCTCATATTTCCCTGGGAGACAAGGGCCCAGCGGTGACACCATAATCTCAGGGGAGTCTGCATGCAACTGGTCTCAATGTGTCTGATGCCACTCCTCTACCTAACTGTAATTGGCATTCTCTCCTCTCTTTACGGAGTTATTACATTTCACCTCTCAGCTATTCCATGTACCCCTGGGAGCACTTTGCTCCCTGGCACTTCTCCCAAGAGGAGCCGCTGTATGGCGGAGCCAGACAGCCTTATAATGTAGTCATCTTTAAAAGGCGCTCTGGCTCTGGCTCTCCCTCTCTTTGTCTCACTGCATTAACTATAATGGGGCATCATCATAGAGTTGTCTTTTCTCCTTCTGAATAATGAGGTTAGGTTAGTCTCGACAGCGTGACTCGACTGGAAAATTGCACAGTAGCACTGTGCATTATCACATTTTACAGATACCTGTGTCCACAATTAATGCAATAGAGGATTCATTTAGAGGAAGAAAAACAATTATGTTTTAAAACATTGGGGGCTTAACTTAGCCCCAATTCTTCAAAAGATACAACTGGAAAATTTGTAAAGCAAGTTTATTTTCTAATAGAATGGAGGTCCCTCCCAATCTCCTTTGTGTGGTTCTTATGATGTTAGCCTGCTGGCACAAGAGGCTGTTTCATTCCTCTCCATAGTCATTGAAATTATAAAATACATTCCAGTGTCTGTCCGTGTCATTGCTCACTAAACACCAACTTGCCCGCAATTAAACTGGGGCTTCCTTGTCGTGGAATGCTGACATCTTGGTTCTATCTCTGTGTGTCTTGAAATTCAAGATGGCAGGCAGGGGAACCCATCATCCATCTCCTACATAGTTTCCTGAGCAATAATAACCATACATGTTTATCTGAACAGTTTTCCTTCCCGTTATTCATACTATAGCTACAGTGTGACTTTGTGCTGGCATCTACCAACAAAATCTCGAAATTAGGGAAAAATAATGTTTGATCCCTTGCTGGATAATCCATCTGTTCAAATTGATCCAATACAGCATTAATTAATATATTGCATTGATCCGATATCCAATACATGTCACAAGTTAGGGAGGGACTCCAATCAGCCAAGAAAATACAACCGGGTCTGTCTTATTCATGTAGCCATCTTGACTTCCAGAACAGATCATAAAAGGGTATTCAACCTCAGACACACATATTGTTGCATTTGGGGAAAGCCTATACTCTATTAAGTTATTGAAATATTTAGTTTAACCATGATTAATCTTAAATGTGGTCCATCTCTGAAAACTGAAAATGTTGGCATAGCATATCATCCTTTTCCATTCTTTGGAACGAAAATTTGGAATAACACATTTCAGCACAAGGCTTTAAAACAATGACCTGGACTCCAGTTCGCCAAATCAGCCAGTACATCGTATGGGCGTTCAGAACTAGTCTAGAACATGTTGAACAATCGTCTACACTGTCATGACAAAGTACATATATTACCCCTTTAAAATGCCCCGTTTTGGAAAACGATAATTTTAAGTATCTACGGGTATTATAGATTGATTAAGTACTGTAATATCCATATTAACATGATACACCCCCCTCCACCCTCACTCAGAGTATGCACATGCAAATGTTTTTCATTGATCAGTAGTATCAGTAGTATTCCTTTCCTACTTTAAAGAGCATGCCAGTTTAAATTGTGGCCTTCTACTCAAAAGAAGGCATTGCCAGAGTAATGAGTGTCTGGCGTTCACTGCTGACAAGGGTATTTAACCAGAGGAAAGGTGCCAGTTGGCTGTTCACCTGACTCCATGCAGAATATTAACACAGACCAAGTAAATCGAGCATGAAACAGAAATCCATCTTTCTATCCTCCACCACAAAGACATCTTTTTAGGGTTGGCAACCGTTTTCTGCGTAAGCCAGCCCGTTTCAAAAGCCGTATCTGCCCCGCTGAGTTCCATGTCTACACTCCAATGACTGAATAACAGATGACAGAACACAACTCCTTCCAAGACTCTGGAGCCTTTGCAGAGAAAAATATATTCAATATTTTCAGCACCGTAGCTCCACAAATTAAAACATGTCACAGTGCCCTGATAGCAATCAGTCAGGAATTCAAGCCTAGTTTCTGCTCGTTTCCAACCGTAGGCTATGACCTGACTGCAGAACATGGGACATCAGCTATATGACACTCCTTAACTGTGATGAATGTCTGTTAAATGTAATGAACCCAAAAATGTGGTGACAGTGGAGACGTGCATGCTAAGACTCCAACCGTCTTGCAAGAAGTTCGCTTAAAGAATTCAGTTAGCTATGATAGAAGCATCTTAAATGCAGACTTTTCTTCTTTTTTCGAACCAATCCTTTGCGAATACGTTCACATGTTAACATCACAACATGAAGAAACTGTAGATTTGTCTTTTCTATTTAGAACCAAACATTTGCGAATATTTTCACACGTTAACATCACACCATGAACAAACTGTAACTCAAAACATCTAGCAGGCCCCCTACTCTGAATATGAAACTTCAGATTGTGAGATACAAGGAACAGCAATGCAGGCACTGCAACAAATCTAGTCCCCCATCTGTTCCTGATCTCATTCCACCACTCAGCCACTCAGCCACTGAGACTCAAGACCATGTTCCCAAGGGCTTCCTATGCGATGTTTTGCACTGCTTTTGGCCACTGCTTTTGGCCAGGTCTCATAAGTGAACTGCCTAGGGAATAGGGTCCCATTTGGGACGTGGCCGTAAGACTCTCACACATAGTCAAACTGTAAATCACTGGGTCATATTTCATCATCAGCTGTCAGTCCAGCCCACGCCTGTCCGACGAGGAGGTGTCAACTGCGACGGGGGGAGGGAGAGAGCGAGCGAGCGGAAACTAATACAGAAACAGAGCGGGAGGAGTGATCTTGTGTGAACGTACAGCCATGCAGCACCAAGCACAACAGCTTTTCTTTCCGTTTCATGTGTCCTTCAAGCCCCCCCACTGACTAAGAATCTGCTTACATCAATAGTGTATGGAGGAAATAATTTCCACACCATAGACATAGACATAGTTAAGGCTGCCAAGGTAGGGTTTCATGGGGTGGTGGTGATAAAATGGGATTTCACAGTCTATTAGTTGGTCCCACTTTAAAATTAACAACTTCTATGAGGGCATTCATAAAGCTTCACAAGCCCCTCATAGAGATTTTATTAAGGATACTGCATGTCACAGAGGCTGTGTTGTTGAGGTCATTGTATGCCGGGGTAACAGGCCGAATAGCACATGCTGGTATTTACTGTTTGCAGGTGTTCACAGCGTCATTAGATACCTGACATGTTGGTGTTATTGCCTGACTGTGTGTCTGATACGTAGTTTTGTGACATAAGTTGCCTCCTATACACCTTACCCAACTTACCGCATTTACAGACCAAAGTTGTCAAAGACACAATCCAGGGGGAAATGAGATTCATTCAAACATTTTTAAGAAGTAATTATTAAATCATGGTGTTTGTATATTTGCAGACACTATGATGGAAGCTTAATTTCAATATTACATGTTCATAACCTGTATCTGTCGCAAACACCAACTGTTATTTCCAGTTTCAGATTACTATTTTGGCAGATTGTATGAAGACATCCACAGGTGCTTTGCTGACAGTAAACTAAACCAACTCAAGTCAAGGTGAACGTGGTCAAGAGAATGATCATTCAGTGATGTTCACGTCTACCTTCTTATTGATTCAGTAAACAGGCTCCTCGGTTTTCTATGTACCAATATATTCTCCTCATAGAGCCAGATCAGGCAACAACAGCACATACTGCATTTTTCAGTAAATACAACCGAATGTGACCTCTAACGACCACCTTAGCAACAGTAAGCACCAGGTGTTCTGCACTAAGTCAATCTTTTACACGGTTGGGTAGAACAATATGGATTTTAATAAGCTCCTTTAGGAGCAGGCCGGCATAGAAGCCTGAGAAAATAGAGGTCTATGTTTCTGAATTACACTCATGTGTGAATATAGCCGGAGAATAAGCATTATGTGCACTGATTCCAACACCAGGTAATGTTGAAATGACTACATTTACCCTCTGCTAATGAAATGGTCAATGTTGAAACTGGTGGTTAGTTTAAATGTACAAGGTACAATTACACCGTTCAATCTTTTATCTTTTTTACATAGTTTCTCCTCTTTAGCCGGTTATCAGTTACTTTATTAATAAAATTGTACTACAGCTTTCCATGAAGTTATGGATATAGCCGATAAAGACCAATGTTATATAATCAACAATTATTGCAGGCCTATAGTATAGATATTTCTAAAAGCAGCAAGGAGATACTTTAGTTGCTGTGTATTGCAGGTTACACCACACACTGAAAGAATACTGGTTTTAGACTGTTTTGACTGTAAACTGGGCTATACTATGCAGTGCCATATCCTTCACACGGTTGCTTAGTTTAAGCCTCTCAATTATTCATCCTTCAATCAATATACACAACGAGGACATGTGGAGGAAAACTGAAGGACAGACCAATCATTTGGATCTGTGTTAGACCAGTATACATTAATATATTAACTCAGCTACAAACTCAGTGGAAAAGGCACAAAAGTTTAAGTGGCAAGTTCAATGTCTTTCCCTTTTTTGTGAATTTTATTCCCTAGTTCCTTTCTTATCTGTTTGGTTGCAGCCAATTATGATAAAGCAAGTTCTGTCTGTCAGAGGACCTTCTCATTAGACTACCTCCTGTTCAATCTGGAGACTTAATGAACACCCCCTCTATTACTACAAGTTTACTTCATGGCTTAAAAACAAAGTAAGTTTGAGTCATTTTCTGGTGCATGCAAAACACCCCACCGAAAGTCACACATCAGCGGTGCTCCTAACAAGTTAGGGAGGAACAAAAACGATTTTGAGTTAGTGGGCTTACTTTGGTTTGACTTTTCTCTCCAAAGAAAACAGGCAACATGTTGCGCCACTTCTGTGCCGTTGCGCCACCTTGTGTTCTATGTTATACCCAGTATAACACTTCACCTGCTATTCTCTGTTCATTACATGGGTTTCAGATACCTTGGATCACTTCCATGAATGTCTGCTTTGAGAGACGTCTGGTGTGGTGGTTAGAGTGGATGGTTAGGATAGGGTGTTATTGTCAGTTTGGCCGTGAGACTTTGGCCCTCGGTCCTGTATGTGCTACAGCTGACCCTCCGGCAATCCTGGCAACTAACATTAACTCCAACTAATGAAATAATAGCTTAGTTACCATACGTCACCCGCCAACTTGACCCAACGGCTGTACGTTAAACAGCTAGGTAAACACTGGCACACGTAATCGAATTGGGCCGAGACAAACAAAGGAAACAGTTGATAAGGTGGAGCAGAGGACCGTGTAATTGTGTGTGTATTAGGTCTTCTCTGACTTCTTCCATTGGTTGCATATTCCTGGGTAAAGCCACTCACAGCGACCGATGGACTGGCATGAAGTCAAACCTCACAAGAGGCGAACGTTGAAGCCGCAATGCATCGAAGGCCTTGCTTCATTTTGGTTGGCCAGGGTACAGGCGATCTGGTCAGGCTGTTTATGGAGAGTTCCTGTCTTAATTTGTGGGAACGGTAGCTCGTAACCTCACTGTAAACAAAGAGCCAGAATTATTCTCCTCTACAGTCTATAGTCCATATGGTTGCCTCGGGTAGGCCTCAGGCCAATTATGGGATTTGGAGGTTTAAAATTAAAGGAACCCTGATGCTCTACAATATTATTCATTTATGTTTTTGTTGTTGTCCAATTCCGTTGTTGACAATAGAATCTGAAATATTCGTTTGACTTTCGTTATGAACTGTAATGTTATACAAGTCAATTATTGCAACTCGCATGATTCAGTACAAATTAGGTTGATCAATTCTCTATATTAGAAACTTTGCAAGGTTAATGACACTTTTCCAGCAATCAGAAGCCTTTCCATTTACACACTACTACATTAAATAAAAAAAGAATTAAGCAGGAATGGCAACATTCAGTTATGTGCTACTCCTACTCATATGTTCTACATTTTGGTCCTCTGATTCAGACAGAAAGTCAGAAGTATGAGTATTGCATGAGTAGGAGAAAAAAAGCACAAAAATGAAAAATAATAACAGAGGTTGAAAATAGAGTACGTAAAAATACACTGCAGAGAAATGCTATCCCACTTGAGTGGGACAGACATGTAATTTAAAAAAAAGATTTAAATAATACAGAGAGTAATTATAGATCTCAAACACACATAAGTAACTGAAATAAGAAAGTACCACCTAAGCCTGTCAGGAGACTCTTCCTTCTTCGAAAGCCAGGCTTACAGAGGAAAGGACAGTTGTGTTGGATGAAACAAGCCACCACCCATTTTTAGTATTTAGAGAAAACCAAAGAAACCCAAATTATCTCATTGTTTTCTACAGATTCCCCCAGGCTATATCTGAAGGGGCACAGATAAAACATGAGCAAAGTTCAGAATAACACGACAAAGACCTGACAAGTGTATCTATTTTGAGGGTGTTTACCTTATTAAAAGGTGTAGTTTGCATGTCTTTAGAGCATTGCTACTAATAATTCTGTGCTCCTGCAGTCAGTAGTGGGGTCATGAGGTATTTGCATGCTAGTCAGAACTAGGAAACAGCATACACATATCTGTTTGAGCTAAGAATACAATTACAAAGACTGCATTACTACAATTACAAAGACTATTCATTTGTTACAAATATAGCAGGTCCGGCATCTTGGTTTCGAACTACATTGCGACAGACAATATGGTTGATTTCTCTTCACACTACCAGGGGAAGTCCCTGGCAAAGAACAGCAGGGTAGGGGAAACAGGCATGAAGTAACCCTTTTGATTAATAAAATGTGGATGTATGTGGATGTAAGACACTGTACATATCTATGTACAGATAGTATTTACAGTGCCAGTCAAATGTTTGGACACCTACGCATTCAAGTGTACTTTTTATTGTCAGAAATGTTTCACATTGTATAATAGTGATGACATCAAACTATGAAAAACATATGGAATCATGTAGTAACAAAACGTGTTTAACAAATAAAAGTAGATTCCTATTTAAGATTCAAAGTCGCCAAGATTTTCCTTAAAAAGATTTGCACACCCTTGGCACTCTCAATCAGCTTTACAAGATAGTCACAAGGAACGCTTTTCAAACATTCAGGAAGGAATTCCCACATATGCTGAGGATTTATTGGCTGATTTTCCTTCACTCTGTAGTCAATATTATCCCAAACCATCTCAACCGACTTGAAGTCAGGAAATTGTGGAGGCATATGATGCAGCATCATCACTCTCCTTCTTGGTCAAATAGCCCTTCCACAGCCTTGAGGTGATTGGGTCATTACCTGTAAAAACAAATGAGGATCCCACCATCACACCTCCTCCTTCATGGCAGGAATCACATGCGGAGATCTATTCATCCAGCCCTGCGTCTCACAAGGACATGGCATTTGAAACCAAAAATCTCTAATTTAGACTAATCAGACCAAAGGACATTTTTTCCACCAGTCTAATGTCAATTTCAAATGTTTCTTGGCCCAAGCACATCTCTTCTTATTGGTGTCCTTCAGTAGTGGTTTCTTTGTAGCAATTCCACCATAAAGACTTGATTCATACAGGCTCCTCTAAGCAGTTGATGTTGAGATGTGTCGATTACTTGAACTCTTATTTGGGCTGCAATCTGAGGTGCAGCTAATTGCCGATTTCTGAGTCTGGTAACTGAAATTAACGTATTCTCTGCTGCAGTGGATACGTTCCTCTCGTCTGAGTCAGTTTCATCACAGTGGTTGATGGTTTTCTTCTTGAATTTTCCTGCCATAATATGGACTTCTAGATTACAGAAATAATGATGATCTACCGTAGTGAGCCACTCTCCCCCCACCTTCCATAGAAAGAGTAAATGTAAAAACGAAATCTTAGTGAAGCACAAAACAGATCCTAGAAAACTAGCCCCCTGCCAACAGAGTTTGAGAGTAATACAGTATATGTGGGTCAAATGTGTGCCATATCATAATCATGGAACATAAAAAGTATGCTATTCTTTAAAAAAAAGTTAGATGTCTTCATGCTGCTGCTTGTTGGTCTTTTAGGTCAACCTTTTACTGAGATATACTCCTACCTATACAAGTTCACCATTATCATACATCAGGTTTCTCTACATTGATTGTGCCTTTGTAAAAAAAGATATAATAATCACGAGCAATAACATATTTAATGGAGAAATGAGTCTGACATTTTGTCTGGTAGCCATCCAAACACGTCATTCCCAGAAAGTAAGAGCACAGAACAGTGCTGTTGTAAGAGAGTCAGAATGACACTGCTTGTGCTGTGAACACATAGGCCAGACTAGCACCAGGCAGAGGAGCAGGTGCTGCTCTCTGTTTGATAAAGATCTTGCTTTGATGTATATCTTACTGAATTAAGCCCATTTCCTACATTAACCAGTGGACTAACTGTGCTTTGATCATATATCTCAATCAGCCCCATCACTCTCTGTCTGTCATGGCAGTGCCATCTGCCTGTTGTGGGGTGGATAAGGTCCTGTAAATGACAAAGCCAGCCATGACTGCCATCACGTCTGGCTCTGTGGACGCTTATATACCGAACACAACGCTTTGAATGTGCGAAAAGAATGAACCAGCACCAACAAACCTGAGACGTTTAATACTGGACAGCTCATTGTTAAGATGTCAATCAGAAAACCTTTCTTGTTATTATTGACCGTTTATCTTGATCTGATCCTGTTCATGATTAGCCTGCTTATATCAGAAAATGTTAATCAAAATATTCAACAAACTCAGTAACTGTCCCATGAGCAGTTGATTATATTAACATGGTGTTTGAGATTGTATTTTGTTGTTGACCTGTAAAGCATCTTTGCTATCCTCATCCCATCGCCGACTGTAAAAGGCGCTCCACTTTGTCCGCTACTCCACGCTGGGGTCCAGGCCTGGCTTTATGAGATCATAGCTGTCTGGCAGCAGAGTGATCCTCAGTGGCCCTGACCCATATTAAATTACTAGAAGGGACAAAGACCCTCAGATGATGGCAATTTGACTGGAACACCACCACAATTATATTTCTATGCCCCCCACCCCTTGCCTCAGTGAAAGACACCATGCACGACCAAGATCACCCTGGGAACATGTGACACACATTTAGCCCATGCAGAGACTCCACATGGAGTGGAATGTAATTACATACAACTGGTTAGCAGTACGTTTTGGTTTTGATGGGGTGGAGTGGGGTGAACCTTTCTGAAGCCTGTTCTGCGGCCTGGACATAGAATTTTCCGTTACACGGTATAATCTGTCTCTATACACAGTACCTGGCTGACTCCTAGTGGTCAGTTAGTGAAATGCAGACAATAAAAAGAGTAGAAGTTACTGTGAGCAGCACCCTCTCGTCACTCTCTCTTAGTTGACCGTTTGAGTAAAAGTCACTGCTGTGTCTGTGTTTTATTGTAACATTAAGCTGAGTGGGAGAATGTCACAATAATGTCTAACAGCAGTGAAGTATGACTGTGTGTTCCAGGTCAAACAATGTGAGGATCATAAAGACATTAAACCAGACAATTCAATCCCCCAGAAAGTTTTGTAGTCAGACCTCACTAAAAATGCAATTACCTTTTTGGTTTAAGGTAAAACAAGGGTTGTTTGTTTAAGAAATGTGGTTGCTTTTAGCTTTAGACATTACAGGTTAGGTTAGGAGTTCGAAGTCGGGTTAAGACATGTTAGGTAACTAAGGTTACCTGTTGAGTCCAATGGTGAATACAAAGCCTCGAATCAAGACTGGACATTGACCGTTCTCTTATGCCTGCACAAATGATGTGACGAAAAACACCTGATGACCAGTAACAACTGTCAAGCCAAATGAATAAAATTATTTTGGTGCTTTGAAAGAGCTAGAAATAATATTTGCCATCTAGAAATGGCAAAACATAAATATTTTGCCATTTCTAGATGTTCAAACTAATTCATAAAAGCACATAAAATGTAAATTTAAGAATCTGCACATTGAAATCATAGTAATTGTAAAATAAATATATACCCAATAGATGAAATGTGAAGGTTTTAGAGGCCTTAATGTGGTTCTTGCGATGATTAGAAAGCCTTTGGGAAATGATACCTGAGTCTGGTGTGTTTTTGCAGACATTTGTCTGTCTGTGTTGTCTTTTTTATTTTATTCCGCTTCATGTCCTAAAAGAATGTAAGCAATATATGAGGAGTTGTTGCACACAGCCTGGTGGCCTGCTGGGGTTGGGTGCCTTGCTATCAGGGTCTGACTGATGGAAAGGGCTTTTTCAGGACCCCCACGAAATTCATAGAGCATATTGTCTGGCTCTGTTGTTTCATTCCTTCTAAGAGGGCTCAAAGAGATTGTCTTTCTGTCCTTTTTACTCTATTCCACTCTCTCTCTCCCTCTCACACACAAACTCCAGAGTCATTGTCATTGCGTAAGGGTTAGGATGGGTGTAGCACAGAGAGCTACAATGGGACCAGGCCTGAGGTTGTGGTTAAAGGCTTTGGAATACAGACTTCCTCCTCTGGAAAGTACTCCATACATTGACAGATTGGGCTGGCGAGTGTCCAAAACGAGGACATGCACATTCTTCACACAGCCTCTCGGTTGCAGCTCCACTAGATGATTTTTGAATCTATGTCTCTCAAGAGACCAGCCTTCATAAGTGAAGAACATTTACTAGGTTCATCCATCATGCTTTCAAACAGAAGCCTTCATGTGGCTGGTTTAGTTTAAGTAAGACCCTGGCTCAAAGCCATGATGGGGGAGACATTCACTGCCACGATCGAGTCATCTCTCTCTTTGTGTTTTTCTGGCAGGAATAATGCAGTACAACTTCACTCTCCATGTGTTACAACGAACACTGGAAACGTCCCTTCGGCTATGTTTATAAATGCCCCCAGCACATGAAGCACATGGTTAAGATGAGCATGGGGCCGAGTTGCAGAGCAGCGCCCCAGGATAGAAAGTGTGTTGTGGCATTATGAGACTTGCTCAAGGGCCCGACAGCCTCTTGAGGATGTGAGACCAGAAGTCTTCCAGTTGCCACATCAATGACACTTCCTCCATCACGTAATCAGGGAATCAAACCAGTTGCCTCTCACAAACAGGTCCAGCTTCTTAGCTACATCTCTGAGGATGCCAGATTTGTGTCAAAACCTCAGGCACATGCGATGTGTTAAACTGAGCTAAAAGTAAGACATCGGTGCCTTTTCTGTTGAGTGCTCCAACTACTACCTTCCTCTAGTTTTTCAATTTTTGGCGGGTTTTCTTAGCACGCCTTTCTCACAAGCCATGTTTAAAGCGTTGTACACATTGAAACGTGTCGTTTAGAAAAACATCCTTTTCACACAATGTAATTTCTATTGGTTGGACAAGAGCACAGTCGGCAACGCATGTAGGAGTGCCCACCGGGGATCAGAAACAGTTGAATCGCTGAATACAACCTTTGCGTCCAACAGAGGAGAACGTTTCGTACGTTTCCTTTTTCCTCAGCTTGCTTCTGCAACTTTGTAGCAAGACTGAAATAATGCAGAGTTTTAACAATTTCAATGTATGCAGTTTTACATTAGACACTTAGTGGCCCCCTAGTTCTTATGCGATTCCACTAGTTTGATCTGATTGGTGTCAATCTGACAACGCTCAGATCAAACTTAACAATAACATTTTGCAATCTGTTACAAACCTTTTGAATAACAATACATACACACACTCTAGTTGTAGGATGCCATATAAAGTGACTAACACATTTTCCTTTTCTTACTCTTCCTTTTCCCGCGGCAACCTCCCTAGTCTCTATCCAGACACCACACAGCAAACGGCATTAAATCAGCTGCTCTGGCACAGACTCCCTCTCATTATAACAGCAGAGTGGAGGGTTGGCTAGCTGGTGCCCCATGTTTAGTGACATGATATAGGGATACAGAGATGAGTGGGGCCCTTCATCTCCCTGCCTGTCTGTCTGTCTGGAACAGTGACAGCTGCAGCAGAATGGCGGACAGTGATGCTGTTGTCCCTGGTCTTCACAGCAATTTGTGAAGTGTGTCACAGTGTTGTCCCCGGTCCCAACCTCTCTTTCGTCCCCGTGTCGGTTGTTACCCTAGCTTTCCCTACTGACACTGACAAAGCCAGGCTCACAGACAGAGAAACACACAGACAGACAGACAGACAGTCAGACAGACACAGGCACACAAAGACAGACACAGATACATCAAACTCTGCAGTTGACTAAAAGAAAAAAGAACTGTTCAGAGAGTGGTGTGAAAAGGTTATGAAGTACAAGAAAATAGCTACAAATTAGCCAGGTCTGACTTAATATGAGATGTAGGATATTTGTCCGAGTTCATCAACCTGATCTAGTCACAAGCTTCTACGAGTACTGTAGAATCAGCAATATTTGCTTAAATCTATTTATCTGAGAACAATTACTAAAATAATTGTGTAAGACAGAGCATTGAATACATGGAGGAGTCTTCAACATCAATTTCCATCCTTTGAACAAATCAATGAAAACATTGATCTTCCCAGATTAATGTATTTATGTTGGTGTCTTAGTCTACGTAATTTTGTGATGGGTATATTTCCTTTCCTTCATTGTCAATATTTAAAGGCAAGGCCTGGGAAGGAAGACAAAAAAGGCAACAATAAAGATGCTTTTATCTCACAGTAACAACCTTAACCCATTCCGAACAATACATTAAAACACAATTATC
This sequence comes from Esox niger, assembly GCA_016801105.1. NCBI lineage: Eukaryota > Metazoa > Chordata > Actinopteri > Esociformes > Esocidae > Esox > Esox niger. The sequence goes on along the minus strand of JACXGJ010002722.1, from coordinate 498 downwards.
AGAACTGTGAATCTTCAGATAACGACTGGAAGCATATATCATTATGGATCTATTCATCAATTTCTGCTCAGTTTCCAACTGTTGAGTTTATGCTGTCACGTCAAGCAACTAAAATTTTCCCAATCAACAATGTGACTGGTGAGGAAAGCCACTTGTAGAAAGTATACATATTTGGGCGCTGTTGTAGGAGTGGTGTGATCTGGTGATTTCGCAATATGTCACACAAGTCCAAGGCATCCATTTTCTTAAAAGTCCAGTGAGGTGTGACGACCACGCCATCTACTGCCCATCCTCCCACGTCAGGAGGCGGGCTTCGGCGTTCGACGTCACCAACCTTCTGACACCATCGCCCCATCTCATCAACTCATTGCACCTGTTGTCTCGTTTAGCGCACCTGATCATCATTTAGTCATTCCCCTCAGTATATATGTTCCCTCTGCTCCCTTTGTCTTTGTGTGTTATTGTCTCGACTCAGAAGAGCATATGTCAGCTCTCAAT
>JACXGJ010002721.1:0-61937 GCA_016801105.1 Esox niger | reverse complement strand
AGCAAAAAAGCCTGTATTTGTTAGTGATACACTTGACAATAAACCTTGTTCACCGATACAAACACAATTTCTCTTCTAGTAACTGAGGAAATATAATTAATTCCCACCATGGCTGATGTAAGTATATATTCGCGAAAATCTATAATCATTGATTGCATGTTAATGTAGCCATCTTTAACAATAATAACCAGTTGCTACACCTAGCTTATGTAGCAATGACTATGTAACGTTAAGACATTGACATGCTTTCCTGCAGGACTTAAAGAGGTACTTGTACAAACAGCTGCCAAGGTATGTATAATTTTGGACTGTGGTATGCTCTTTGTGATTTTTCTAGATTTTGCACTGTAGTCACATGATTACCACACTAAAATTGTCAATTTCGTCCAAAAACAAACAGTTTTATATTAGGCTCAGCGTCGTGGTATTTCACTTCTCTCTCTTTTGATACTCTAGAATCGGATGTTAATCTTATTTTGTTTTCTTAACCAAAATATTTTGTGAGGGGTTATTGTATTTGGAATGCACTTTCAAATGTTAAAGCGATCACCAATGCCCCTAGTGGATATATTAAACTCAACACATACCAATAGTTTCATGCAAATCACAGATTCATGCAAATTCATCTAAGTAGTCTATGAGATCAGCATGGATGTTTATGCAACTTACTGTTTTATATCCTAGTTGTACTGGTGCTTGGGTTAAGTGGTAATTTGGCCATGTAACATTGGTTTAACAGTTTAGCAGTACTTCTGCTGTGTGACAAATTGTCCTTAATTGGTAGACCATTCTAATGGCATGTGCATTATTTACATTGCTGAGAAGTGCTCAAGAAAGTAGTAGATCCAATTGTTTGATACCACATTTTTGTTGGTGGCATCTGAACTATTATTATGTTATATCAAGGGGAGTACAGGAAGGTCATGTGCTGTTCTTTTTCCTTTTTCTTTTTATCCATCAGTGTTGAGGGTCTTCATGCAATTGTAGTAACAGACAGGGATGGTGTCCCAGTTATCAAAGGTACGTTTCCCTGACAACTGTGTTCTGTTCTAAAATGTTGTCTAATATTTACATCCCTAGTTTACTATTTTATTTTGGTCTAATGGCGTTCCATAGCATGGCAACAAAATTTGATTGCTGTCACATTTACTTTTGGAATATAAATGTGGCCTGAATTAGTTCAGTTGTCTTGTAGCCACTCTGATGCAAATTTTCAGTACATATGATGCAGCAGGGGTTTGAATCCTGCCCACTGCATTTTCAGCAATAACTCACCTATCTTCCAAAGTTTCTTTTCAAATAGAGCTTAGAAATGCCTGTCCAAAAAATAGAAACAACTTACTGTCTACACATCTCCTACCTGACTATAGACTAGGCTACCTGCTGAGCCACACTTTTGTTGTTCAGGACAACCACCAGCAATAGTTTTGAGGGTTTTGCATCAAACAGTACACGTGTATGGTCATGTTTAGATGGGCTAGGACTGCAATCTTTTGCGAGACCCATTGAGACAAAAAAATGCTTTTTTTGTGTAGCCATGGTGTGACATTAGCCACTGCCGTGATTAGAGATGTGTAGTCGTTTTGTCCTTAGTCCAATGTCTTTCACTAATTGGGCAGATATTTGGTGCAAAAATAGAACCACAATCCCTTATACCCTAAGCCCCTGATGCATATGTATCCTGGATCCTCAGCAATGTTTCATTCTAGGACAATCATTTTATTTCTCTCCAGAGCTGTCATGTATTGTTGTTGGAGTTTTATAACCTTATCAGTACTGATCCACTTCATGCTGAAATACTCTCTCTGTCAATTCATTGCTAAAAAGTTTTTTAAAAATTCTTTAGCATGTTAGGGATTTGCTTCAACTTCACTAGCAAGATATGTGGCTTTTCATACTGTAGCTAGCTGGCATAAGGTTAACAGTTGCCTTATACTAATCCAATTATACATAGCAAATTCAGCACAGAATACAAAGGATTTTTGGATCACTTCCTATATTTAGGTGGGATTGCATTAATAAATCTCTATACAAACACCACTGATAATTTGGAAGTAACCGGAGACACCCTCTTTCAAGCAGACCAGGATACAGTTATTTGTTGTGTACCTGGATTCACTTTGTGCATTCTCACCTCTCCAAACATAGCGGTCTAAAGTGGTAAAATGATCCAGGGTTTGAAACAACCGGACTAAACAAGATAGGTGTGAAAGAGGCCTCAAATTCTACTTATCTACTACTTATCCATGTCTAATGTTTCCTCCTCTAGTGGCCAACGATAACGCACCAGAATATGCACTACGTCCAGGCTTCCTCTCAACCTTTGCACTGGCCACAGACCAGGGCAGTAAGCTAGGGCTATCCAAAAACAAGAGCATCATCTGCTACTACAACACATACCAGGTAGGCTAAATCTGGATCTGACACTATAAAAGTATACCATTTTATAAATAAATATGTTTCTTCTTTGGGGCTCCGGGGGAATGGATTGAAAAGCACTGACTGTCATTGAGGTCCATTTATTTTTTGACTCTGTGCTCCAGCATGTTTTTGATTTAGAGTGATGCAATGGACATAGTATTCTGAATATCTCATATGCCAGGGAAATACTTTTTCAGGACCATGTGTTTACATACACCTTTCAGATTCCTTTACTAATATAACCATAAATATACAGAACATTCCTAATTGGTTATATAGGCTAAATAGAAGTCATTCAGATCTAGACATTATACCGGCCTATAATATCACACATGTAGCCTAATAAAATGTTCTCAGAACTTGGCCATTGAAACATGCACTGTATAGCTTATAAGCATGATGGGGCGGGTATGTGTGTGTATATATAGGGCTGGAATTCCATAGTTTTATGGTTGTAAATGCCAACACATTAAAGCTGTCTGTCTGCAATCACCTTTTCGTAACCATTTACTAGATGGCCAAATGTTGTAAATAATAAGTACATACATGTAAATGAGGGCTGAAAGTTGCTATCAACCATGGGTCAAATTTAGGCAGATAGCATAATCTTTATAATTAGTGAAAGAGGACATTTCTCAGGACAAAGTCCAACTCCTTCAGCATTTAACCCAACAAGTTTTTAGTCCCATATTCCTAGTGTGCAATGACTACATTAAACTGGAATGCATTTTCTGTTTGTCTTGGTTGTGTTCCAAAATGTGTGCCCATTATAAACTAGTGGTAAATATTGTATTTTTTCCTTACTGAACTGCAGAGATAAAAATAACAAAACATTTGTGCAATTAGTTTAAGATCTCAATCTGTGCTTTATGCTGACAGTCTTGTTTGATTGTCCCTATCAGATTGTCCAGTTTAATCGGTTACCATTGGTGATCAGTTTCATCGCAAGCAGTAGTGCCAACACAGGTAAAACAAAGATTGCTTTGTATACCCTATTCATGAAGGTCAATGACAAGCAGAGCTTTCTAAATGATTGTCCAATCCTAACTGTGACATTATAGGTTTGATCATCAGTCTGGAGAAGGAGCTTGTACCGCTAATCGAAGAGCTGAGGCAAGTCGTAGAGGTTGCTTGACAACAGTTCTGTTGCAGAATCACCATATTGGGATAATGAAAAAGGATCTACCTGGAACAGTTACATTTATTTTTATATCGATCATGCACACACAGATTGCTCTAATGCTGAAAGACAAACATGTTTTTGGTGTCACTGCTGTATTGTTTCCCCGCATTTTCTAATAGCCTTTCATTGCTTTTTGGAAAATATTATTGAACTGTGTGACTGGTTGATGTAGCAGTTTTCTTTATTATAATAAATATTTACAAAGAATACATTGGGGTGTCATTTTGAAAATTCACACTTAATTGGCTTCCAGTGGAAACTTGTGTAGGAAATGGAAAGAGGAACATAATATGTTTATTTACAAGACTGTCATTGTGCATGTACTGGCAATTCAAAGGTTAGAGTCCCCATGATTGGTTTACCAGCTGGTCGTCTGTGGCTAGCAGGAGTGATAGTCTACCAGTTCTGAGGTTCTGAAGGTCACTGGGAATATTCCTTTTTAACTGTCCACAGTTGGCATAAAAGCACAGCTCTGACCTCCACTTCGTTGTCATCTTCCTTTTCTTATCTGTGACTGAAAAGTATAAACATTTTCAAGACAAATCTTTCATTATGTTCCTCCACATACTTATTCAGGTTTTTCCCTTATCACTGAAATATTTTGAATAGGATATGGTCAGCCTCTAGACGGTTTAGGTATGTATATGTAAAAAAAATAATAATAATAATTGGCTAAAATCCTGCTGGGATATATATTTTGGGATCCGAGGAAGACCCCTTTTATAGGCTCACCAGTTTCCATCGTATTATCTTGATCCACTCATCCGCCTCCACTCCACTCTTGGCGCACAGATAAAATGTCCTCTCGGGAAACACCAGACTAAAATGCAAACATTTTAAATACAGGCATTGAGGTAAAATGCATTGATCTTAAAACTGAACAACGGCTAAAACAAAAAAAAGATCCGGCTACCAAAGAAAGTAGCTGAGTGGAGGTTAGCACTTCTCTTTCACTCGTCTCTTTGCATTTCCTTAACCACTGCCACTGGCCACTACACTACCCATATTTTAAATGCCCATGTAAGTAGAAGTAAAACTAACAGAACAGGTTTTAAAATGCTTACTGAGGTAGGTCAAGATTAATGAAACTAATACAGATAGTCAATCACAAAATAATCTAACAAAACAGTAATGGTCCGCCAGCATTTACTCAGTTATCTTTAGCAGCCTTACTCGCAAGAGTTGGTACTGCAGGCCCACTCATGTTTCAATAGATTGGATTTCTCACCAGAAGCAATTGACCCTGTCCTTTGTGTAGTCAAACTGGACGGCCGAGCATGCAGTCAGATCCAGGGTGCGAATGGGCTCATCATACTAAGGAGAGCAAATGAGTAACACCATCCTGTCAACATTGCTGACAATTAAATATTGCTATTATATTCTCATCATAAACCATGCCTGTTTATCAGAGATGATTTTTTTTTACTGACCATTTTGTCCTTGAAGTATTTGAGTTCATTTCTGTTTAATGTGAACCATCTCTGTTTCCAGTTCTGAAAAAACACCATAAATCGATTGTTTTTAAAACTGAACTTTAAGAGCCCATTTAACCTGGTGGGTGTAGCTCTATTCCTCTTACCTTTATGAATGCTCCTAACTTTACCAGATAGCCCTCCTTTGTTCCTAACTGAAAAAAAAAATATATATATAATTCAATGTTGAGGCGTTTGATATTCGACCAAAAAACTTATTTCAATCCATATCACAGGTATTCCGTGCTGGTGTGATTTCATTTTCAAAGCAATTTTCCCTCATTAACCAACTGCATAAACGGAAAACACCACACGTAAACTCAATTATCTTCATCAATTTGAAGTGCTCTATAGTACTGAACTTCAGCAATACAAATTAAATTGGCCCCTATGTTATGCCATAATTAACCCATGTGTAATAAAATTGCATGTGTTCCTACTGAAGGAGCGTTAGCCACCAGGTCGTTCTCTGTCCGTCCTGCCTGCATGACGGTGTGAACCCGCACAGACTCATAGATTGAAGGCTCTTCTACACGCCACGGATATGGACATTTAAGGACAATGAGGGTACCTGGGTTGAGTGAAAGGTACATTTCCAGATTAGGAGTCTTAAGGGTAGTATACTTCAGGTTTCCAATTTGGATTCAGAAAGGTCTGAAGACCTGGTTTCAAGCTGACCTGTTTCACTTCCCAACAGAGGCTCATTGGCAAAATGGTTGACAAAATCCTGGAGGGTGGCAAACTCATTGAAGCCAAAGGCATAGCCACAGCTTTTCCGTGTCACATGGAAATGTTTCACTGAATCTTTGGCTCTGTACATGTGGAAGGACAAAAATTAAATGGACGATGGTGACATTTAGCTCTTAAACGTTAACTCTCAACTCAATTGTAGCCTTTGCTGAATGCTTTCCAGTAAAATGTTGAGTGATACAGAGACAGGAGATCGGCAGGCCCACCTTACAGAGAGGGCAAAGCAACCAGGACCCTGCTGACTGTTTCGGAGGAGATAGCTCCCATCTTTCCCATTGGACAGGAGAAGCGCTTCAGCGGCATGGCGCGACAAGTCGAAGTGGTACCATCTAGGAGAGATTACAGACAAAACCTGTCAGTACAGCACCTATAACACAGTCCCAATACTAGTGTTTTATGATAAAGGCTGGACATATGAAGGGGAACGTGCTCATATACCCAAATGCAACTCTGATCCAACTGGACATTTTATACAGATGGAGAACCTCCCAAGACCAATAATATCAAACATTTAACAAATGAAAACAAATCATTATATAATGTCTAAAGGGTGCTTACTACGCTATTAAGTTAACGGAGGAACTTCTTGCAACTACTGAGATAATCATGAAATCTAATATAGTGTACAATATTGTAAAGCAACAGCAAACATTTAAATCATGGAACAAAGATTTCTCAAATGTCAGGGTTCTGTGTGCAATACTAGCAATAAAAATGCTCATGGTACATCTCAGATACATTGCCTAGATGTGGGATTGTGGGTAGCCGAATCACAAGGCATACTGAAGCAAAAAAGTGTGAACAGCCTGAAGAAAACAAACACTCTTGCTAAAAAGAATTGTGTTTAGGCTGCCAACATATTCGGGCAATGATTAAATAGGTTGAGCAAGGTACCAAATAGAACCAAGGGAGAAGCTTTTCCCATTGCCAGTGACATGGGTGAGTCAATAACAAAAATGTAATTATTGAAATTATAAGCTAATCACTGTCTGTTTGTCAATGATTAGCTACTCATTTCATGTATTAAACTATTACTTTGATTCTCCAGTTATAATCAAAAATGGATTAAATCCATTTTTAAAAGGCCACAATTTGACTAGACGCTATAGACAAAAATAAACTTTATGGAACTTCTGAAAGCTTTCTCTAATGTGATAATACAGACTTCCATTTTAATTGTTTTTAAGAGGTCACCTATTTTCCTTTGCTTTTGTCAGAGACAAAGCTGTGTTTTCCACCAAACAATGCCACCAGCCCAGACAGCTGCAGAGGAAAGCGTTGCAAAAATACAGATGTGAAACTTTAAAAAGTTTGCATTGCGGGTGGTCGAGTCATCGTTCACGCTTCAATAAACTCAGTCAACACCTGCTGCAGAATGGGTACATCAGGATATTATACAGCGTATTATATAGTGGGAACTTAAAACAAAACAAAAAATGCCCAAAGGGGAAATCTAAAATTAACCAACAATACAGCAGTACCATTTGTTTTTGTGATCTTCTGAGTGATAGGGCTAGAGAAATGTTAATATCAAACTTATAGACAGAGCTACATGGATGCAACCTACTGAGCAAAGGGTGTTGAAAGGACAATATGCTTTTGGCTACAGTATCTACATTTTTGGGGAACTAGTTATTTTCTTGTTCAGCCTTTCTCAAACCCAGGTCTGAGGTCTTGGTTCATACAGGGTGCTTTTTATTTCTCTTGTACACATTGGACTATAGCTTTAGAAGAGTTTGAGATTTTGGATATTATGACAAATTATATTAAAGAGATAGGGCATGTCAAAAGGAACGGTGGCAGAATCATTATACTTTCTCTTTCCTGATGTTTTCATGAACTTTTCAACATTGGAATTATGATATTAATGAATGCTTTTATATAAGTTAAATGTGTTTAGACAAACAGAACACCTGTCACTTTTACATTGCATTACAGTTGTACAGTTGCATAGTTTATTGTATAGTCTTCTTATTTTTATATTATAATTACTGTTACTTTTTTAACTTAACTGCACTGTCGGGAGTAAACCAAGGAACTTATTTGTTTACAGGAAGCCTGCAATACCATTCTGATGCATTGCAGTTACTACACCACTCAGACCTAAATCCTTCAGATTTCTGTTTTGTTTACATATTTAGGTGTATTTATTAACATTATGTGAGTTATCCAAATGCCCAAAACATTTTTAAATCAAATGCCATATAACATGTAGCTTGTATGTGCTGGTCAATACTTACGGGTTTATGCAAGTGGTCCCCAGAGGACAGCCGTAATTAGCTGGTCCCTGGCCCAATGTTTTTTGACAAAATCTGTTCTAGTCATTCTCGGGCTGTACTTGTACCATTAACCAAGTAATTTAAGGAAGTACCTTTTTCATGACATTTCATCAAACCACTTTAGTTTTTTAAAATAAATTATGTTCTACTGTACCAGCGCAGCCGTAACATCACACCCAGGCTATTGCTCACAACATATTTAGGCCCGGACCAACAACTATTCAACATTGGCCTTGAAAATATATATCATTCCATAGTGTCTATACGGAGTACATTATCTGTCATCTTAACATTTTTGTAAATCAATTTATATGGCGGGCTGTTAGTTGCATCATTGCGAGTTTGAATCCCGTCCCAGAGAGGGTAGGTGCAATTCAAAAACTGAGTGTTGTGGGGTTAGCAGTCTCCACATGCCCTAGCACTTCCTTGGGCTCCTGTGTGCTCATTCAAGGTTGAAGACTGGAAAGTGTGTTCCCTCTAGCGTGTAAGGATTCAGTTCAGCGAGCAGCATAAGTTGTTTATGATAGTTGAAATGTAGACTAAACAGATGAATCCAATGCCTATCACACCAGTGCTTCTCGTACACTACATTTTGCTATTACTCTTATTACTATTGCATGAATAAAAGTCGACTAAATCTACACTTTAGTACACTAAAGTGGTAATTGCCATTTTTAGTAAGCTAAACAAAGGGGGGAAGACCAAACACAGCATGAAAATCTGCAGGCAGATACATTTTATAGGGATACCTGACTTAAATATCACAATTGCTTTGTAGATTGGAGATTATAGGGGAAATGTTGTTCTTCTCAGCAAAATCAATCCTGTTATTAATCATATTTTATTCCAATTCTTGATTCTGCCAATGTGGTTATATCTAATGTACTGTCAAAAAGTGAGGTTCAATAGAATTTGTTTGGGTAAAATATATCTAAAATAGAATAACATCTTCGACAGATAAAGAATTTCACCGCCATAAATAATAGGAAGTTAAAATTGATGCCAATTAGTCCGAAAACATAACGTAGCAACTTGAAATTAATCCGCCAGCTCCGGATTAGCTCTTTGAAATTCTTAATATTTCATAGCCTATTCGTATAATCAATGTAGTTATTCTTACCGTAATGTCTCCAACTCGTCGTCGACACTTGACGTATCACTGCAGTAGCTCATGGCGAAAACGTCAACAATGTTCACCTGTATGCTTCACCTGTCAGATTCTACATTCTACGCCCAGAACGAACACTGACCAAAGAAAACACACGAGCACAGTAGGAACTTCAGACCAGACATGCGTACGTCGCTACTCGACAAAAAGGAAATACGACATCAGAGATATAGAAATGAGATCTCAATAATAACCGCCGCTGAGTGGGTCGGACGCTCCCGACCAATTGCATTGAGTTTTTTTGCTGCGCGAGAGGTTGCTGAACATCTCAAAATCCCCTTTTCTTCAACTTCAATCTAATATTACCCTTGTTACCGGTGAGGTCTGATATGCCTAATATATATATATATATGCAAACCCGGGAGGTCATTGGTCCACGCAACAGTCAGTCGATATAGTTCAAATGGCAAGGGTTTGGTGGGCCTGTAAATACATCTCGCACCCCCGCCTGGCGTCCCCACGCTACAGCCAGTGGCTCATAGAATTAACATGTCATGCTTTCAGCAGCGCAGCCAGTTTTACAACCTGGTTTCTTAGTGTACGTAAAACTCCTGTTTCTTTACATCCCAGAGTAGCCTCTTCACTGCTGGTGTTAAGACCGTTTTTTTTCGGGTGGTATTAAATTAATTGAATTAAATGAATGCATTTGTCCTCCTGCCCAGTTGTGCACCAGGGCCTCCCACTGCTCTTTCTATTCTGGTTAGAAACATTTTCGAGTTCTGTGAAGGAAGTAGTACACGTATGAGATTTTCTGTTTCTTGGAATTGGCTTCATTTGCCAGAACAAGAATAGACTGACAACTTTTAGAAGTTCTTTGTTTCTGGTCATTTTGAGCTGGTAATCGAACCCACAATTGCCGATCCATAAGATATTCAACTAGTCTAAAGGACAGTTTTATTGCTTCTCTAATCAGCACAACAGTTTTCAGCAGTGTTAACATAATTGCAAGAGGATTTTCTAATGATCACATACCCTTTTAAAATTATAAACTTGGATTAGCAAACACAACGTGCCATTGGAACACAGGACTGATGGTCCCTGATAATGGGCCCCTGTAAGCCCATTAGGTATGTAGGTATTCAATTTTTTTTAAATCTGCCGTTCCTAGCTACAAGTCAATTACAAAATTAACAATGTCTACACTGTATCTGATCAATTTGATGTTATTTTAAATGGACAAAACAAGGACATTTCTAATTGACCCCAAAGGTTTGAAAGGTAGTGAATATAGGTTTCCATTTTTGTGTATCTCACATAATGTAATCATGCCAAGGGTTACAAAATGAGGCCCTAGAACCGAGCCCAGCTGCCATCTTTAACACCGTAACTCAGCTGCTAACCCTCGAGGGGGCAAACATTCCCCCATCAGGCCTCGTAACCAGAGGATAAAAGGGGCAGCTCAGGACAACCGGGAGTGGAAGAGGGGTGCAGTACCAGAACACTGGCAGTGTGTCTGGCTCAAAAAAACTGCACCAAAAGGCTGATATATAAACAATATTTACAGAGCATACACCCTAGACATGACACAGAAATCTATTTCAAACTACATGAGTCAGATGTTGCTACATCAAATACAGAGGATTTCTGTACAAATACCAGACCCTGTCAGATGTATGCCTAGAGGCTGTTAAATAGAGATGCATTTAAACTGAGATTCACTTCAGGTGACCACCTCTCCAAATTTAATAAAAATGTTCCAGTGTAAATTGACATTGTGTTTTGGTTCTTGTCTTCAAAATAAACCTGGTCCTTCTAGAAAAAAAAAAATCCAGAAAAATGTAAGATTCAAGAAGCCGCTGAGAGAAATTTAACTTACAGTTAAGCTCAAAAGTATTCCTACCCATGCCAAATTGTGAGCTATAGTGAATTTGTATTTGACCAATCGGTTTCTTCTGGCTGGAAATGACAACCAAGTGACAAAACAGTAAGACATTCTGCTGGAGATACAACTGAATAATGTAAGAATTTAGTTTTTTCACAAATAATGCCATGTTAAACATTTTTCATAACCCCTGAAATTGCTGCACATTTCTGAGAAAATGCAAGTTTCTATACCATTTAAAATGTTCTTGTAATTTCCACCCTGAGAGAGCATCCATGGTGCAACCCTTTACACACCCATCTGTGGTTGGTGTATGCTCAACATAGAATAAGCTGCTTCTTAGCATTGTTATCTAAAACCTTATGGAAGGAAAACTACCACTAAGTTAGAAGTCAGCTAGAAATCTGGACCCCCTGGAAATGAGAAGTTACATAAAATATATAAATCCCAAGTAATTGAATGTAGGTAAATAGCCTTGACTACAGATTACTACAGCTAAGAGTGGGTAAAAAAAATTCAAAAGTTAGGTTCATGACAAATCAATTTGTACTATGGTCAAAGTGTAATAAATAAATGTTCTGTTAACACAAATCCAAGGCACAGACTGTGGGTAGAGGAAAAAGCCAACTTACAGCATTTGGATTTCACTCAGTTTCTCAATGGGATCTCCCAGTGTCCAAGTTTCATAAAAAATAATAGGTGTTTCCTAAACAAATTGTGTAGTGTTTAGGAAACACCAACACCAATGACAAGTGCATAATCAGAAAAAGGAGTTCTATCTTGATGCTAACTTTCCAAAAGTGTTCACACATTACAAACATTGCACGCACTCTAGCATATCATTTCATAATTTAAGACAGTAGCGCAAATTCCAGAAAATAAAGTATTTCACGTTTACCTGTGGTTTCAGTGCAGGATTCAGTAGAGGAATGTAAACAGCGCAGTATAGTACATGTTTACTAAAAAACACAAAAATGCTGATGTCTCATTGTTTGAGTTAAATAGTTGCTGATTCAACCTATAACCATTCAACCTCCATAGTAGCTAGCTAATGGGCACTAGACAACTATTATAATTATGTTGTTTCAAATAGGTTTATTAAAAACTATTACTATATTCCCTACATGATGACTGCCCTCTTAGTGCCAAAGAAGTGTTTAGGTATAGGCCAGGGGCATTTATAAAGGTCTTTGTTTCTTTACCCGGAGGCCACATGTAGATTCAAAAAGACCAGCCATGGCTTTACAGTGCCTCAAAATATACACCCCCTTGCACATTTCCACATTTTATAACAACATTAAATCCTAATGGATTTAATTTCATTTTGAAAAATAAAACTGAGAAATTGTTAAATGAATTAGAAATATAAACCAGAAAATAATTGATTGCATAAATAATCACCCCAACTGCTATGACACACCTGAATGAATTGTGGTGCAAGCAATTCTCTTTAGAAGTCACGTAAGTAAGTTGGAGTCCACAGGTCTGCAATCAAGGTGTTTCACATGATTTGAAGTTAAATACACCTGTCTTTGGGATGTCCCAGAGGCGTTTTGAACAATTCCTAACAAAATAGGATCATGAAAACAAAGGGACATTCAAAAAAAATATGGAATTAGGTCCTTGAAAAGAACCAATCAGGTAGGATGTAAAAACATCCTACCTGTTCAAGGCATTGAACATCCCTAATGGCACAGTAAATTATTAAGGAATGGAGAGAATACAGCTCAACTGTGAATCTTTCTAAGAGAGGGTGTCCTCAAACATTGAATATTCCAGCAAGGGCACTAGTCAAGGTGGCAACGAAGAGGCTCATGGCAACACAATAGTAAGTCTTCCACAGCTGAGCTGGGAGAGTGCATTCTGGAACAGTTGCCTGGGTGCTTCACATAATTGGTCTTCATGGGAGGGTGGCCTATAGACAAAAACTCCAATCATATTTTGGCAAGATTTTGCCAGACAACATGAGACACTGAGACCAAGTGGAAAAAGTTGAATTGGCTAATGAGACCAAAACAGACCTTAAGTAATGTTTGGCACAAGCCAAAAATCACACATCACTTCCTGTGATCTCCATCCTACCATGAAGCCTGGTGGTCGCTATGGGGATGTTTCTCAGCAGCAAGGACTGAGAAACTGATCAGGATTGAGTGAAGGATTAATGTTGCAAAACACAGAGAGGGTCCTATAAATAAACCTGCAACAAATGTCCCCATCCAACTTCATGGAGCTTGAGCAATTTTGCCAAGAAAGGGTAAAAATTGTACAACATGCTCTAGAGATCAGTAATTCTTTTTAACATTAACTAACATCAAGCATGCTGTTGCTAACAGTACAGATTCCTCCCAGACAGTTTGCCTCACCTCACACTGTACGTGAACTCAGGTCCTCTGCTTCCCAACACATGTGTCCATGCTCCTTGACACCATTCAAAAGGTCCTAATTGTATAACCCATTTGCCGACATTTCAAGCTAACTGAGGAGAACGATTAGGGTACATTCTTAACCCTGTTACATAGAAACCTTACTAAGATGGTTGCAATATGTTTGGATAATGAGATCCTACAGTATATTAACCCTGTAAAGCTAAACAAATTTGACCCAAATATCCCAGACTTTTGTGTTACATGTAACACACATCAAGGCAGGTTGTACCAGAGTCTGTTGGAGTGTGCTGAGATGAGAAGTCTCTACGATTACCCCAACACCACTAATTTGACTAACGGAGTCTGTACCCACACAAGTTTTGTGACATGGGTGAGAGAAGAAAAGTGTTGCTGTCTGCCTTTTGCAAGCTAGATGTTGAATGGCTCTCCTTTGCAGGAACATTTGTTTTCCTTCAGTTGGACATTGACTAAGAGAATTAAAGTCAAAACTAGCATTTGAAATTCTGGAGCATTTTTTAAATTATATGTGTTAATATTTCATTACATTTGGGATCTTTTTTATTTTTGCAAACTGGTGACACTGAAGATGGTAGAGTATTAACTAAAGAGAGACTTTTCCAAATAGACTGAAAGCTGACTTTACCAAATATAAATAATGGGGGGATACTAACATAACCTATTGTTTTCTGTTTAATATTTGTAATTAATTAATTGTTTCATTTTAACATTACAGATTTATTTTGTGTTGATCAGTGGCAAAAAACCCTAATTAAATTCATTAAATGTGGAACTGTCCAAGGGAGTGAATACTTTTGAGGCCCTGTAAATCCAAGATGCGTGTACATTTCCCTCTAGAAACACATCATTTTCTCCTAAATAAACTTGAACAATAATCTCCAGTAAGCAAAACATACAAGGCAGCTAACTTTTAACAGTTAATGTTGAACACTGTAGCCACCCACTCTAACCTCTGCATGGTCAGGAGTGAACAGGGCCAGAGGGAGCGCCAAATCCCTTCAGCTCTTTAGGGAATGTAAAGTCACAATGAGGGATCATTGGGTCGGAGTGCTCCACAGTGATAAGACCCTCGACTTTAGTCTGTGCCTGAGTCTGGTTCCAGCGCTGCATCCTCATATAGTAATCGTCTGGGTTAGCCTGGTCCATCAGGGCAGCTTTTAGTGTGTCAGATGGGGAGATGCTGTTGTGCAATGCATGGAACAGTAATCTGAAAGAGTGACAGTGAGGAATTGGGAAGCTTGTGGAAAAAATGTGGGTCTCACATTGAGCATTGATTATCTTTGAAAATGGGTAGCATCACTGTGTGTGTATGTGTGTGTGTGTGTGTGTGTGTGTGTGTGTGTGTGTGTGTGTGTGTGTGTGTGTGTGTGTGTGTGTGTGTGTGTGTGTGCGCGCACACTTACATACCTAGGTAGCAGTGCCAACACTATGGTTAGGGCACAGACCCCATAAAAATGCACTTCAGACATTTGTCGGTTGTCCACACCAAGAGGATTGTTGGGGGGACTACAGGCCACACACACCATACAGAAGACCAGGGTGAAAGAGAAGTAGAAGAGAGCACTGCCCACCAGCACTGCTGCATGTAGCCATGTCTGTAAAACACCACAGATCCCCCAAGGTATATAAACACAAATAGAGTACATAACATGGAACAACAGGAACACGTGAATATAATCTCTAGTACACTTATTACCAGTACTTGAACCCACCCACTCTTATTGCCAATGAGTTGCACACTTCAGAATGGGACTTTTTGTTTGAAACATTGAAATCTGGTGAAATGCTTAATTAATGGATTTCTATTATGGATGTGTCAGGGGACTCACCAGTGTGTGGCTCTCAATGACCTGGTGTAGCAGGATGATGAGGAGGGCCGAAGCATTGATGGGAGACCCAAATGAGAGCAGGTCTGCGTCTGAACCATCCAATGCCTGACCAAAAATGAATAACAAAGTTAAATATCTAATAGAAAACCATTTGATATCCTCACAGGGATGGCCTTTTCAAACTAAATTAGTCTCACAGTATATAGAATTACGCCACCTCACCAAACCTGTCTCTGGTTACAGAACACGCGACATTAATACACATGAGAACTAATGTTTGTAAATATACTCACAAAATATGGAATAAAGAAACACACAAGGCTTTGGTAGAGAGCGTCCAGCATGGTCAACCAGAATGTAGAAGGGAGGTAGGCCTGCAGAGATGTAGAAATAGTAAGAGAAAATCAATGTTCAGATTGGTGCTGATATATGTTTTTTTGTAATTGAAAACTGTAATCTTAATTCACCCAGATAGAGCCATCACACACCCACCTTTGAATTTTGTCCAGATTTGTACAGCTCTGGTAACTTCATGAGGGTGTCTGCAGACACATCTTTGTCCAGGATCCCATAAAGGACTGGGGGTGCCGAGGTAAATAGGAGGTTGAAGAAGATGAGCACCCACGAGTTGGTCATGACATTCCCCGAAAAACCACAGACAAACTGGTACCAGAACAGAAGGTTCACATACATCTAAACACAGGAAGAGAGGGAACGACATACAGTCAAAATAAAGAGATACTGTGCATGTACTCATTTCATATTCTGGTGGGAAATGGGTATTTGGAAATGTAACCTTGTGGGGACATTTTCATCAGTCCCCATGAGGAAAATGGTTATTTAAGCTTAGGTGTTAGGTTTACAGTAACATTTACAATGAGGTTTTTGCAGTTAAAGTTAGGGGCAAATAGGATTTTTCTGTTTTTGTTTTTGACATTCAACCCAATTTTCTCCCAAATTCAGTGCCATCCAGTTTTGATTAAGGCCCTGCACCATCGCAGCAACTCCCAACTGACTCCGGACAGTCAATGTCAACATACGTGTTTTCCAAAGCACTTCCAAATGCTGTTCTGCTCGTTCTCACACAGCTTGGTCAACCAGGAAGTTTAGATTGAAATCCTTATTTGCCTGAAGGAATGCACTCTTCGGCCTTATTAAGTGAGCTCACAGGCACCAAAGAGTCAGTGAGGCGAGGCAACTATATTCAGTCCCAAACCCCCAACTGATGCTTGCCAATTGCACAGCTCTTTGTGGGACCTCTGGGCTAATCTGCAAGAAGGATTAGCCTCTGATCTAGCAATAACATTTGGGCTCCCCACAATCACAGTAACATGTGAAATGTGTGTATTTAATGTTTCTCTTTACCACATTCTTGTAGAAGAAGTACAGGATCATGTTGGCCAGGCGAGTGTAGCACCAGTGGCCATGGACCAGCAGCAGCTTACGGAGGTGTTTAAACCTGGAGATGGCAAAGTCACTTGACATCACAGCCTGCATGCCCTCCTGGCCAGATATCCCAATACCAACATCTGCCACCTGGATCATACTGACATCATTGGCTCCATCCCCTAGAAAAAATGACACCCTAGAAATTGGAGACACTAAAAACTATCCCCACCTGCTTTTTAAATGTGTATAATGATAGGTGTATCCTGGGATATTCATTTAAGTGATACTGAAACTTCCACTGACCTATGGCAAGAGTCATGACTCGGAGCTTGTCCCGTACTAGTTGTACCACCTGGCTCTTCTGCAGAGGGGTCGAGCGACAGCAGATCACAGCTCTGCAGTGTTGACTAAGCTCCAGGAAATTATCTTTCAGGTCCTCCTGCAGGGCAAAGTCCAGGGTGCACCCGTCTACCACCATGGCAATGCCTGAGGTGACATCACTTGCTTCTCCACGTTCTGCCTCTCTGCGCTCCACCTCTTTCCGCAGATCTGACAACAAGGTCTCACACATTCCCTGTAGGAAAGGCACACACCAGACCAGGATGAGGAAAATATTTATCAAGATGAAGGGAAAGGAATTTAAAAAGAGAAGTGTAAAATAATGTAAAATAAAAAAATAACATCCACCTTGCTACCACAGTTAGCAGTCAGAAGATGGTCTGTAGACTTGAGTAGACGGCAGGCGCAGGCAATGTTTATAGCAGTCTCTTGTTTGTCTCCTGTGAGGACCCACACTTTGACCCCTGCCCTCTGTAGGGCCTCGATGGTCTCTGGGACCTCTTCTTGGAGCCTATCCAAGATTCCCGTTGCCCCTGGAGACAGAAACAATTATGCAGACATTGCCATTGGTTTTTGCTAACCCCCAACAGAGTTCTACCTTGAAATCACCTCCACAATTTATAAACAGTATTTTTGACTATTAAATTTACTATGAATAATGCTATGCAACTGAGGCCAATCAGTGTCCTTTTGAGCCAGATCTCCAAAACATAATTTTAGCCAAAATTGTACCAGTAGTGTTTCAGATAATGAGTGGATTAGTGAAAATCAGATGCCTGACATGTGCTACATTTCAAACAGATCAAGATATACTGTAAAAATATGTGCACCTGTGACAGTGCCACCATTTGGTCAAATGTTCCAAAATTCGGCCATGTTACTTAAAATGTCCAGCTCCCAAGCAGACTTAATATTCATGTCCCTTTCCATGATGGCAGAGGTGTTAAGACACATACGTGAGTGAAAGCTAGCTATTGAACAGTAAATAAAGGTATAGGAACTTCTAGCACTGACTTTGCTGATATGTATTCTAAGTAAGGTGTACTAGTACAAGTCAGTCTGGATAATATCAACTGGTAAATGATTAATATGTCTTTGTAGTTACAATACAAATGTCCTTGATTTTTATGCATGCATGTATAAGACATTCATATTTCTTGGTAAATAATGGATATTGTGTTTTATCTATTAATCAAAAAAAGACTATATTTGCCCATAGATACAGAATATCACTTTCTGTCCAGATTGGTCATTGTGTGCCAGAGGAATATCCAAGTGTTTTTAGCTAAATTCTAAAAACTACACAACTTAGAATCACATTTGACTAAAAGTAGCTATTAGCAAATTTTACCCAGCAGAGTGATGTTAGTCTCCAGTCTTAATGCAGATTCCATCAGAAGCTCCTCTCTGTTCTCTATACTGGTCTCTGCAAACACCTGACGCTTCAGCCAAACCTCATACTCCTCCTCCTCTAACACCTTTAAGTTCAAAAGTATGAAACTTCACAAATAGAGTTTCATTCAACTTAACAAAAAAACTGTCAATCAAAAAAATATTTCTCTGAACTTAGAATATTTGGACCCTATGCGATAAGAAATGTTCAGAATATATAGATGTTGTACTTTTTTAGCGATGCAGAGAGTACGAAGGCCTTCCCTAGCGTAGTTGTCTAGGTGTTTCTGGGTTTGTTTTCTGATGTGACCCTGCATGCTGTCAGACTGCTCAGCAGATTCAGGTGACACCGCCAGGTCCATGATGACAGAGTCTGCTCCTTTGGTGTAGACCACCACCTGGTTGGTGAGAGGATGGCGGACCACCACTGACATCCGTTTGCGGGTGGAGTCGAAGGGCAGGATGTGGAGAAGATGTACCGCCAGGCTCCCCATTCCCGGTAGTTCCACCAGGAGTTGCTCCACAGACCGTCCCCGCAGGCTACAGCCGTAGGCCCGGGCTGCGTGGACCAGAGCTGCCTCGTCTGGGCTCTCCGCCTCATAGATCAGTTCATCTGCACCAGGTTCACCGGCAGAGCCTTGTTCTCCGTTAGAGATCTCCAGTCTGCTCATATCCCCCGCGTTGAGGGGTACCATGTTGTCCTTTACACCTTTCCAAGAGCCATGCTCCCCGCATCCTTCCTCCTCTTCCTCATATTCTTGGTCCCCATCCTCTCCATGAGCTGCATTCAGGGGGGAGGGCTGAGGGTTACACTCCCCACCTGGCTCTATACCATTCTTCGAAGGGGTGGGCGTTAGACTGGAGGACGTTGCTTTGCCCCTGGCAAAGTACTTGCGGGTAAAGCTGCGAGGGCTCTCTGAAGTGTTGGAAGGAGACAGTGTAGCGAAGCGAGGAAGGCCAAAACGCTGGAAAAGCATCTTCATTTCATTTAGAGATTTGAGCTTGGTGGGGGAGGCCTCAGGCACCTTGACCTGGGAATGCAAATGGCAACATTGGATGCATTGAGTTAGCACCAAAGCTGGTCTAAGATTTGCATTTCTGCTCCATTTAGAGTCTGCCTTCCCCCTACGCATTGACACTGTTTAAGAATGAAAACATTGCAGACATCTACCTCCTTTTATGAGGATAACACTATGTTGCATACCACATGGCGGGGTTGGTTGGGTGAGGACACCACCACCGTGTTGCAGATGGCCAGGGCCATAAAGAAGTCTACTATGTAGGTGAGCTCCATACTGGCATCCCTCAAAAGAAATAGTGGAGAGGAGAGACAGTCCAGCTTCTGCACTAGGAGCGGGTCTGGGGCTACATCCTTCTCCTAGAAGAAGAGAAGTGTTTTATTAGCTAAAAACAGGTGGCTTGTTGCTTGATTTCGACAAAAACGTACGAGGATGCAAATGCATTAAAGGACACTGTGTATACGAGTCTTACCATTGGACTGCTAAAGGGGCTCTGTTGATGCAGGGTGGGGCTGGGGGGCACTTGCTCCTCCTCAGGGTGGCCTGTCAGGGTGTGCAGCGACACGGAGCTGTGGTTGCAGCTCAGGGACTTGCAGCTCAGGGACTTGGCGCTGGTACGCGACTTCAGCGTTTGGGAACGACCCATTGCCTCGTCCTCCTGCTCGTATACTTCAAGCCTCCGCGCTGCCAGAAGTGTAGACAGGGAGCAAAGACGTCTGATTCGTTGTATGACATTTCAAGCTGTGAAACATTACAACGCGATAATAAGTCAATCAACTTCTCACCATTTTCATCGTGTGGGTACTCCACCCCAGCAATTGTGCAGCGACGGAACGCCATCTTGTTTTCCGTCAGTGTACCGGTCTTGTCTGAGAACAAATACTGGATCTGACCCAAATCCTCTGTGATGTTCAGGGCCCGACACTGGATCCTTGAGTCTAAGTTCTCATTATAGAAGTCCTTATCGTTCTGGATGAAGAAAATCTGACCTAGTTTGACAACCTCGATTGACACGTACAGGGAGATAGGGATGAGTACCTGCCAAGAAAATAATGGAATATAACAACAATTATGCCATGGAGTTTGGAAATTTGAAGAATGTTGATAGTCTCACATGCAAATACAGCTTGACATCCTCATGTTTTGTGTTTGTGGTAATGACTCCCTGTTTGTTTTTTTACTGGTTCATAACAATCTGTAGGTATAAAGCATTTATATATAGCATTAAATAGGGCTTGCGAACTGCAGTGTTTGATTAGAGTAAATATTTCCAGAAAAGACAAGAGTCATGAAAAGGTCTACAGTACCCAAACTGTTTTACAGCTGGTCCTATACAGCATTGTTTTTCCAAACCTCCACTGGGGACCCCCAACCATTCAATGTATTGATGTATTCCAAATTCTGGATTCAAATGAGCTAGTTCAGGGCTGCAACAGAATTTAGACAACTGGGGGTCCCAGTTGAGAACCACTACTACCGCAATGGTCAAGGGTCACCCACAGGTGTCTTGCAATTAGTCCGGTGTCAATTTCTGCATATCATAGCAGTACAGGCCACTGTAATCAAACTTTTTGTACATTATATCTACATTGGTGAAACTTAAAACTATCCATTATATAACTAATTTAAAACAGTTTTACACATTAGCAAATTAGGGGTAAATGAGGGCAAAAACTAAAGTGTGTTATCAGAGAGGGATATGCAAGTGTGTTACCTGTAGTACTATGATCATGGTCCAAAACATGTAAAAGCCAGCCAGGGCAGGAGATACAGTGTCTGCGGTAAGAAAGGGAGCTTCCTTCAGGTTGCTGAGCCAGAGGCCATGGCCTGGGGGCACAGAATGATACAAATGTGGTCAAAATATTTTGTTCACAATTATACCTGTATTGGCGGGACATAATAACCAGGCCTTTCGTATATTTGGTCAGCCAATACACATATTTGTAAAGATGTGCGTAATAAAGCACTGAGGATCAGTACTGACCTATAGCTGTAGTCAGACACATGATGACTAGTAGGACAACACTCCAGATCACGTCCACGTTCAGCCTGCACTCCAGTTTACTGCGTTTATACCGCGGCCCACTGTTGTTCATCATGGCTTTCGTCTCATGACCTGTGGTCAAAATCACATAATAACTGAGGCTGTACAAACATGTGTGGTTGTAGAGCTGACCTACAGGTCAAATTTGCTTTCAACTACATAATGAAATAATAAAAAAATATGAAACAAACACTCTGCTAATTTATAAATCATTATAATATCAGATATTTTTATATTTTGATTGATTCTGTTGAAGTATGTACAAAATATTCAATTTTGTAAGGGTACCTAGGTGTCAGTTGGTTCAATACAATATATGAGGAAAACCAACAGTTTGATAAAACGCGAAATCCAACCGTGGGTCAGAACTTGGGACAGATCCCTATCCACCCTCTAACCTGCATAGACGACAATGCCAATGACTGTCTCTGTGTTGCGGACTGTGCAGCTCCGCAGCAGCAGGTTGTTGTTGTGTAAACCCACTCGAGCCTTACTGGGATGCTCCCTGAAACAAATAGGAACACAGGAAAACCAATGATGGACCGAAAAGGCCATTTCCTTTTTGTAAAGAAACAGAAAAAAAATGAAAATGCTTGATTTCACAATAAGAAGATTTCAATAACAAGATACACCAAGGCAATGACCATTCACTATAGTGCTTGGTTCTGTCTGCCCCACCCCCCCAGGGCATCCTTTCTCATTTCCATATTTTTATTGCTTACACAATTGCCTACCTGTGTTTAGGCAGGGATAAACTGTCATGTCATTATGGCAGTAAATGGAATGCTGTATAAAACCATCTCTACCTACATTTTCAGGTATAAGATATACGCTCTGTCTCTCAGTCTCAAATCACTAACCCTAAAACTAACCTGCTCGCTTACTCACAGAAACACACGCTACTCGTGCGCATACATTCATCAATGCCACAACAAAACTGTACCACACAAAAAAACACCTAGGAGATGGTTACATCGAAATTACAAACTACATCAAATGTGCACAAGGCTGCAGCACAAAGCAGCTCCACTTTATTGGGTAAGATGCATATGCTTTTGGCTACAGATACAGTTCTTCATGAAATTGTTCTGTTTATCCTCTATTGCATTCAGGGTACAGAGAAGCCTACACTACTGACCTTTGCTGTTGATTCTATGAGGTGAATTGAAAATATATCTCATTCAGTAGGTCAGACTGTATTCTATTATATCTTGCACACGGAAATCAAGCTTGATCTGTGGATAAGATTAGGGGATGCCTGGTTGGCTGATGAAAGGGATAAGGCCTGACATAAATCTCACACCATGTTTCTGTACAGTGTATATTTATGATGTCTATATAATTTAAAATGTATCCATCCAGTGTTTGTGGTCAATAATAACAGACAAAAAAGAGACTTACATGTAACCTCGAAACCGGCTGAGGTCGTTGTTGGGGTTGTCACATTCAATTCGGCAGTGGAAGTTTTCTGGAGTCAACCCAGAACACTGGAACAGATGACACACTAATATTGAAGTCCACTTCTAAGTATTCCTACACTGCTTTCAGAATTTTTTAAGTACCTTTTTGAAATCCAATAATATTTTTTCCTGGCATTCCCCTCTCACGGCTTTTGTGATTTCTAATTGTATCTAGAGGTATCTCTTTCATCTCAGTAAAAGCTCAAGCCTAGGAGGATGGTGAGGACAACATGTCACCATGAGGGTTGCCTTAGACCACTGCGCCATGTGGGAGCATAGGACAATATTTCATCTATTAGCTTTTGCCCCTCCTTTTCATATTAAAAACAAAAAATGTATTCCTGTGAAATGTTGTAGTGGGGCAATTGTTGGTAAATAAATATTTTGGGGGTTAGTCAAATGTTTGTGTCCGACATGGATTAATATTAATTTGTGCCAGAAGAAAGTGCAATAGCACTTTGCGGTCTCAAAATACCCAGAATCAAGAGGAAATAAGAAGAATAATCGGAATCAGACAGGAGCGTTAAGGGCCGCTTACCTGTTGTGGTAGGTCTCTGACCACCTCTCTCTGTTTGAGGTTCGTCTCCCCATCCAGGTTAGCGGTCTCTATGTAGCAGACGCCATGAGGGTCTGAGGAGTACAACAGCAGCATGTCAGCAGGGATGATCTCGTTACAGGAGAGACGGACAAAGTCTCCCACACGGACTTCCTGCCAATGTTGGTCCACATATGTCTGGTGCTTCCTATGGTAAAAAGACCACAAAATAAACTGTTAACTGCTTGAAGGCATCAAAAGACCCTCAGTGGTTGAAATATTGCTGGAGCATAAAAATCTTGACACATGAACAGTATAAACTATCAGGGAATCGTGTCCCCTAAACAAGCAATTATTTTCCTGAACACAGACATGGCGATGTACTGCAATTTACACTGACATGGTGATGTATTGTATAGTGTTACACATTGCAAAAACTCAAGACATCATGCTTATGTTTTGGTTTGTGACCTTTAAAAAAAAGACTAAGGCAAGTGTGTTAGGGAAAACACTTATACAACCAATTAACTAAACTATTGGGCTCAGCACCACAAACAACAGTTTCTAAAATGAACATGCATTTCAGACAACCATGAACTAGTTAACTGACAAAATAATGATACCACAACAATTTGTCTAAACAGGGTTTGGGCTCAAAACCATCCTCCAACAAAATAAATCCACATCCTTTTTTAAGTATTATGGAAGTCTCAGATGTGACTCCAGCATTTTACACAAGTGTTTGAATTGGATTGATCTGGAGATTGTTTGTTTAAAGAATACAAGATGTTAAATCATGCCAACTTTGATACTGCATCCACAGGCAGTCGTGTAGTATGTTTTCTTGTGAGTAAGGCTTCTCCAAACACAATGTTTCACCTATCAGAATGTAAATATCCTTCAAGGTTAATCATTAATCTGATTGTAAACCACCTTTCCAAGCAGTGGTATACAAACCCTAAAAAGGTGCGGCTGCAGACCGCCAGTTTTTCTTTTACTTGTTCAGAACAGTAGTTGTACAGCAGTTGAACAGTAGTTGTCACATTTGATAACCTTTGTTATCTCAAACTTAACCACAAATTGTAAACACACAATTTTGAAGCTAATATGGCCATCAGTATCTGAACCTGTTTCCTGAAAGATATTGAAAACATATTGAAAACATGTTCACTGAGGCCTAGCGATCTAAACCACCGCCTCTGAACGTATACCACTGCAGCATGGAATGGTATCCCACCCACTGCCATTTCAGACCACACCCCCACTGTTAACTCTTAATCCAATAAAGCCTAAAAATGCTAAAGACATATAGCTTAAACATATAAAATATGCAGAGACAGATAATGGACAACCTTTTCTCTAATCTGAACATACAGTACTTACTTGCTGTAAACCTTACAAACAACTCCATTAATATGTTTGTCTGATTTGCGTCTACTGTAATCTTCCCAGAGATCCTTTATGGCAGTTATGGCCAGCACTAGGAGTATGGGAATAAAGCTGATCTCTGGCTGAAAGGCATTGACCACTGGAACAAAGTTTAGAGCTGCCAGGAATAGGAAATAGAAATTGGCGAAGCGATGGAGCTGTTCAAAAAGATTCTTTGGGATGAATGAGAAGAGGGAATATTTTGTGGTGGTCACCTTGTTGAAGCCGTATGACTTTAGAACTTCTTTCAGTTCTTCATCCTCTGTGAGGGAGGACACCACAATCCTATTCTTCCCGAAGGGTTCCTTTCGTCTGAAATGTTGTCCTACGACATGCCACTTCAAGCTATCCATGACTTCAAAGACTTCAACTGCTTCAAAATCCAGAGGTTTTCCTCACGTTGAAACTAGACTAAAATCCAAGCATTGTATCCCTCTCAAAAAATTCCAGCCACGAGAGATTGACCAATATTTTCCTGTCGACTCACATGCCCACTTTTTTTTACTGCCATATATCACAATCCAGGTTGTTAAGTAGCCAATGTGAAGTACAGATAGAGAAAAGATAGTTGCTTTACGGGAAGATCCCGCCTTCTGTTATGGCGGAGGCGTTTCCTTCCTGCACTACTCTTTGCTGCTTATCAGACCAAGAAATCCACTCCTCCACACTCATTTACATCTACAACTCAATGTCTAACATTTATGACTCCCTTCAAAGATGGAGTATGAAAACCTGGAGGCACATACATTTCGATATAATTAGCAACTGGTTGATCCAGGTGGTTGTATGGTGCTTTGAATAACACATTCAGTAACACAGACTGATTCTACCATAATATCAAGATGAGATCCCATGTAAGGATGATCTCTGCTCAGCTTCTGACTTTCTTGGTGAATAGCGCACTAAAGTTTGGTATGTTAATACAGAATACAATTGAACATCTGTGGGGTGATCTGAAGAGGACTGTGCACAGGAGATGTCCCTGCAATCTGACAGGTTTGGAGCGCTTTTGCAAAGAAGAGTGGGCAAATATTGCCACTTCAAGATGTGCCATGCTAATAGACTCCTACCCAAAAAGTGCTGTAATAAAATCTAAAGGTGCTTCAAGAAAGTATTAGTTTAAGGGTGTGCACACTTATGCAACCAGGTTATTGTGAGTTTTTAATTTTTAATTTTTCACCCTCAAAGATTTCAGTTTGTTTTTCAATTGAATTGTTGACGTCATAGGCCACATAAAGGTGAAAAAAGTTCTAACATGATTTGTCTTGATTTTATACAACACAAACACCTGGCATTTTAACAAGGGTGTGTAGACTTTATATCCACTGTATATGGTTTCTTCTGATACATTTAAGTATTGATTCAGGATTGACAGACCAGAACATTTGACAGACCATAAATGTCCTAACCAAAGCTAACAATTTATGTTTCATTTAAGGTTAAAAAGTTTGACAGTTACGGGCTTTAGGTCAATGATAAGATATAATTGCTTAATTATAATGCATACTAGGTGGCTATTTAATAGTCCAGTTTAGCAATTTACCGTTGGAGGTCATTGGGGACCATGTTCAGGCCATAGGAAATATTTGTGTGCTTGCTCCTGGGTAAATGTATTTTGAGGCATTATTGGAAGATATGATACAGGAGGTTTAAGAACCTCTTGACACACCAACGCAGAAATGAGAATTGTCCTGCTAAAGGAAATAACATGATATAATACTGGGAAAGGTGGTCTGATCTGTGGACAGAGGAGGCATTTCTTTGTTAAGTAGGTTGGGATTAAATGGTTGGGAAAGTGGAAAACCATTTTAAAGAAAATATTAATAGTCATGGGTTTTCATTTAAAACAAAGACAGCTTAGAAATAATGCAATAAATATTATTTGCTAATGTGTATGATGCTTAAGCTGACCTATGTCCACCCTGAAAAAATACAAAAATAATTTCCTTTCCTGTACATACTATGCAATGTGTAACAACTAAAAACCGTAAAATCCATAATTAGCCTAAACAAAATGAAGAACTATGTAACAAATTGGCAACTGATCTGTTACCTGAAAAACATAAACCCTGGCCACTGTAGTCCTAGCCACTCACCCGCTGTACACACAGGCAATGTTTTGGTTGATTTTCTGGTCAAAGCGATAGCGGCGGTAATCCTCCAGGGCATCCTTTATGGCGATGACAATGAGCACAACTACCAGGGGAATCATGGTAATCTCTTTCTGGAAGGCCTCCACCACTGGGACCCAGTTCAGCATCACCAGGAACAGGAAATACAGATTAGCCATCCTGGGGGAAAGAAATTCCACAACTTTCAAGGCTGTTTGTACTCTTATGGGTGTGCTACAGCCACTATTTGGCATCTGTTCCCGTTTTTATATTTTGGGGCATTGTTTTATGTTTCATTCGATAGCGACAGTTTTTCTCCTTTTAAATATCAGCACCTGCCCATCCTTACCTGTGAAACTGCTGGAACAGGTTCATGGGAATGAAGGTCAGCAGGTTGTACTTCGTGGTGCGGATGCGGTTACCATGGTATCCTTTGGAAATACTCTGGTACTCATGTTGGTGGGTCCCATGTCGAGCAACCACTGTCCTCCGTTTGCCAGGGAGACGCTCTGTGTTGTGCAGCTCTGGGGAACTCTTGGTGGGATGGGAGGCAGGGGCAGAGTACAACCCCCGACCAGATATCAGCTGCTGCCAGTGGTGTCTGACCCAGTAAAATTGCTCCATAGTCCCACTGGAACCCAGCCCCCTCCCAGAGCCTGGGTGGCCAAACCTGGTCCGCTTTTACTATTGGGACCTACAAAAGGACATTCTTCTGAAAGAGAAAAGTTCAAAATAATACATTGAGGTGAATTCCGCCTAATCACCATGCCGTTGACTAGCTGAAAAGATATGCCAGTTTATTCTTAAAACCAATTTGGGGGATGATGACATGTGACTACTGACATCTTTTTCTGAAATTGTTAGACTACTTACCATATCAAAAAGATCAGTTACATAGTTACATTTTTGTTTCTGCTTAGTTGGAAAGTCCCCTAGGCTAGGCATTTCATATCATATCATGAATTGTAATGTTGGTTCCTCTGTATCATAGTTCATTTAAAAACACTTAAATTAGGAATTACTCCAATTCCCAATACTTTTGTTATTAAAATGTAACCTCAAATTCTATATTGGACATTAAAAATCTAATCAACTGCCCAGCAACAAATGATCAAATCAGATGTTTTTAAATGGCAGTGATTTACTGACATGGTTACACAAGTTGTCATAGTTACAATGGGTTTACAGTGATGTAAGCTGATTGGTGGTGGTGCTCCTGCTTCCTCCCAAAAGGTATACATCAGATTTAGGTGACAAATACACCATCTATGAATTTTTTTTATATACATATAATTTGGACCCACACCTTTTTCTCTCTTCACACATTTTGACATGTTTTATGTATTGCCTGGTCTCATGGCAACAACACACACACATATACACATAAACATACATGGGATATTCCACACTCATCTTGGACAGAACAACTCCAATTTAAAATGTCCCCATTAAAACCAAGCTATTGAAAACATGAAGCAACACATTCCTATTCAAAAGAAATGTCCCCAGGGAATGCAAAAACTCAAAGCAAACATATTGAGAACCCTCACATCATTGTTGAGAAGAGTTAATTACATAAAAAACATAAGCAACAGGACTCAATCATCTGGGATTATGAATAGGTAAAACATAGGTAAAACATTTCTGCAAATCCCAAAAAAAGAAATATTTGCTCTTCCAAATTGTATCTTAAAATTTACCTCCTGTTTTTGTGTAAAATGACAAATAGAAAAGGCTTTTTGGTGCATGAGACCCAGCTGCAGCTTACAACTATCTAAAGTTGGGTGAATTATGAGGCATTTCAATTTGGTCATGCTGGGGAAGTAAACTGAAACTGACCATTCAAGAGGAACTAGGAGTAATGAAACCACAGTAATATACCAGGAACATAGCACTCCATAGCTCTAGACAAAAAGTAAAAATGGAAGTGAGAAACAGAAACGCAAATTATGCTCACCATAACATCCACAAATAACAACGTTTTAGGGTGTTCCCGGTCAGCCAATCAGATTGAGATCAGGGGAATTCGGAGGCCCGGGCAACACCTTGAACTCTTCATCATGTTCCTCAAAACATTCCTGAACAATGTGTGCAGTGTGGCAGAATGCATTATCCTACTGGAAGAGGCCACTCCCATTAGTGAATACCAGTGCCATGAAGGGGTGTTCCTTGTCTGCGATGATGTCTATGTAGGTGGCAAGTGTCAAATTAATGTCCACGTGAATGCCTGGACCTAGAGTCTTCAATCATCACACTCCCGCCACCAAGATTGTCATCTTCCCACAGTGCATCCTGGTGCCATAACTTCCCCAGGTAAATGCCACTCATGTACATGGCCGCCCACTTGATGTAAAAGAAACCGGGACCATTGGACCAGGCAACATTCCACTGCTTTAACGTCCAGCTACAACGCTCATGTGCGCATTGTAGGCCCTTTCAATAGTGGACAGAGGTCATCATGGGCACTCTGACCAGTCTGTGGTTAAGCTGCCCCACAAGCAGCTGGTTGTGATGCACTGTGTGTTGTGACATAACTCCCGTAACCATCATTACAATTTTCTGTAACTTGTGCCACAGTTGACCTTCTGTCAGTTTAGACAAGACGAGATAGTCTTCATTGCCCTCACGCATTGATGAACCTTAGGTGCGCGCTGTCGCCAGTTGTGGCTTGTCCCTCCTCTGACCACTGTCAGTTCAGTAGGTACTCAACACTTGACTGGGAGCACCCCAGAAGCCTTGCTGTTTCAGAAATACTCTGACCCAGTCATCTGGCTATAACAATTTGGCCCTTGCCCATTTCTCCTGCATCCAACACACTGACTACGAAAACTGATTGTTTGCTTACCATGTAATCTACCCAGACCTTGATACGCGCCCTTGTCTGGAGATGATCAATGTTATTTGCTTCACATTTGAGTAGTCATGAAGTTTTGGCTCATCAGCTTGAGTTTTGGATTGCGTGTTTGTATTTTATGCCCTCAGTACTGTGTTTCCAACAGGCTTGAAGAGATTATTTTGACCACACATGGCGACATCTTGTCTATGTACTTATTTTTGCTGGACAGCTAGCTCCACCAAGTAGAGTCTTGCTGGATGCAAAGTTCCTTTCACAATGGTGTAGCCCATCGTGCCAATGCCAAAGTGGACTCTTTTTTTGCCAATTTGCCATTCAAGTTCTAGAGACATCTCAAGGATGATCAAATCACACAGGAGGCACAAATTTGGCTGGACTCAATTCACAAGTAAACAGCCTCTAAGCAATTGCCAAAGCTAATTTCCTGTAGGTGAATACCCAACAAACCAGCTGCAATGATCTCAAGACCCGGCCCAATAAACAAAAGCTGCCCTCTTGGCCCTTCAATGCAAAAATTAGTTACATGTCTAACACTGGGGGTCACAAAGTGTCACATTCAGCCATTTTGTGTCAAACTTGAACCTCATTGCTCAGACTTGAAAGTCAGGTAACAAGTTAAGGAACTCTGTAGCAAATTAGCTAACTCAGATTTTCATCACTCTCTCCTGCTTAGTTAAGTGCACTTACAAGTACTGTGTAATATGATATTGAAAAAGCGACATTCAAGGGGTTTTCATTTTCAATTAATCTGCAAACATTTCTCAATGTTTTTTTGTTTTGTCATTATGAGGTATTCTGTGAAGGCTGATGGCAAAAAAACTATTATATAAGTTCACAAAGCCATTCTTATTTCTATGGGGCTCCAACAAAACACAGACAAATCCATAATGTCCGAATGGAGAAAGTCTGAGACAGTAGTGGCAGTCCACCCAAATTTCTCCCAAAACCAAGTATAAAATCATCCAGTCACAAAAAACTACAACAACATGAAAGGATCTGCTGACACTCTGATATTAGAGTAAGACTTTCACATAGATTTTTACGAGGAACTTAAAAGTTTCTAAATGGCTTAGACAAACTCCATACCTAAACCCAAATTTGATGTTCTTTGTGGCCCTAAAACGAGACGTCAATGAGTGGGCCGAAGTTCCTCCACAGTGCTATGAGAGGCTGATCAACAACAACATTAAATGTTTGGCATTGAATGTTGCAAACATTTCTTTAATACATTATATGAAATAAGCACGTTCAGTTGTTTATTAACGCCAGTCTATCTAATATAAGGTTTTGGTTCAAGATCTGATAATAGTCAGTGACAAAATGCAACAACCCGACAGGGGGCAAATGTATGTTGTTTACAGTATCTCTAGGCCAATCAACTAGAGTCAATCTAAATGCAGTCGGAGAAATGTTGTAGCATACATTAGCAATTTGCTGTAGTGTACCAAGCAGATTGGCTTAGTTACCGGGCTGCTCAAATGTCAATACAAGCATACTGATCGTGACGATGCTACAAGTTCCTATTTAAGAGCGTTTTTAGTAATTAGCAAATATACGTTTTACGAAAAAGTTTTTCCTCAAACTGCAGTGTACCCACTTTCTAAGATTTTTTTTTCTTGTTTCAGTATCAAACACTGTATTTCATTCTGTGGAGAAGGTCTGTTACAGCCTTTAAGAGCAAAAAAATATCCACTGGTCAGATGATATGATCTTTATCATACATTTTCAAACATTGACAAGCAATGCCCGGGGGTCAACATTTAAAAGCATACAAGGACCCTTACTGGAAATACAATTTAGTAAACTACAACGACACTATGTTTGCTAATTCTATTTTTTTGTGGCTTTGATATTTATTTTGAGCAAAATGTATTATTAACAATCAGGTACCTTTTGTTTCCAGCGCTATAACTTGCTTGGTTTCTTGTGCCCTCCAATGGAGGCTAATACCAAAGTTGTAAGAAATCATGTGACAAGAACTCACCCAGTACCGTTAGGACCATTCATTGTCCGATGTCGGACAGAAGACTGTCGTGTATACAAAATACAATCCGTAGTTGTCACGTTGTTTACATACGAAAATTCGCTCGGGAAATGTACGGTTGCGATAAAAAACGCTATCTGCATTACGGAAACCAAAGATGGTGGAGCTGCGCTACTCTAGCAATGATATATGGGTGTCTCTAGATATCACTAGAGACACGGCATGTCATCCGCATTAGATGTCTGTGGGCGTGGTTTATACAGGTTACGGGGCCCCTTGCACCTTCATGTAAAGTTTTTACTAGAGGATAACTGCGTGGACAAGGGCCGATGATGACAAATGTACACATTTACAGTTGTGGACAAAAGATCTCCGCGTTACTAAATCCAAAGATGGTGAAGCTGGGCTACTGTAGCAAATATACTGTATATCGTGTCACTAGACCGCGCTAGACACACAGCATGTCACCCGTATTAAATCGGAGTGGGCGTGGTTAAATGCGTGGACAAGGAGCGATGGTGAGCGATGGGTCAGTTCTAATCCCCATAAAACCTAGCAGCAAAATTTAAGAGCGGCTCATTTCTTCGTTACATTATTAATCTATAAAAAAATTGGGATGCACTTTGAATAAGGTCTTCTTTACTCTAAGACTTTACTCTAAGTACACCACCTCCGTTTTTTATAACTGTGTAAATATCTACACAGTAAAAAGTAACTAACTCATTAAATTAATTCAGTATTGTTGATTCAAAACTACAAAGGTCGGTAGAACTCAAAAAATGAATTGAAACTAACTCATATGTTAGTAACATTTCATATCACATAAAGCCTTTGAGTACAGTTAAGAAAGCTTAGGTTATTTAGTACGTATAACTTTATTTATTGTTTATAGCTTTTTGATACTTTTATACAATGCTTAATGCATTTTGAAAGGTATTTAAAAAATAATATTAAGCACTTTATTTGAAGATGGAAAATAAATGTTGTGTGCCAAATTATCTTGTCTATCATTTTTAACATAGAACTGTATTTGTATTTAGGATATGCAATATTCAAGTAATGCTTGTCTGGCAGTACAATTTACTGCATATTAAATATATATTTACGTGTTTATAATTTACTAATGTAACATGTTTATCGTTAAGAAAGGGTTGTGCTCCTTGCTGTGTTGTGTTCAGAATGTATAGGGTAGCACCCCGAAGCATCCAGTAGCGTCCAGATTGCGGACGGTGCGGTTATCGCGTTGTCATGTAAACCGTTACACTTTTTTTGGAAACCGCTAGCGCCACATGTCCCCTGCGCTCCTTATGACGTGTTACGTAAGGCTCCGCCTTAGGGTGAAATGCCGTGTTTTTAGATTGACCCCACATGGTTGTGTTCGAGAGATTCAAACCCAGAGTATATCGTGTAAATTGTGACTCAGATCAAAAATACTTTTCCGTTGTAATTCATGTCACAAGGCAATACTTTTTGTGAAACCGATAAATAGCTTAAAACATTTATAGGGTTGGGGGGTAGACAGTAGCCAACAGCTGTCTGTGTTTATGTTAATTTTCTACCCAGTATTCTCTACCTCTGACTCTGTCTCCTGATTCAGCATTCCGGCCTGGGGTGTTACTATAATAATTTGGGGGTGCCTTTCAAGACACTCAAGGGCATCTTACATATGGAATGGGCCTACAATGAAGTTCAATATATAAAGTCATAAGATTTATGCATTAAAAAAGTTAACAAATATCAGAGAACCTGCAGGACAATGATCCTAACCACGAAGCTAAATCTACGTTGGAGTAGCTCAAGAACAATGTTCTACAGTTGCCCAGTCAATGTCCTTATCTTAATCCTATTAAGCATCATCCAACTAACTAGGAGAACATCTGAAAAGAATGAGCCAAAATCACTCTTAAGCTGTGTGTAAATACACTTAACAAAATAAGTGGTTGCAGCAAAAAGTAGCTCTACCAATTATACGTTTGGACGGTTTGAATACTTATGAAAGCCCCATATTTCAGTATAATTTATTTTCTTTCAAATATTTCCATACAGAAAAACAATGTCACTTTAAAGAAATGTATTTTGAGTGTCTGTTTGAATATTTTTTTTAAATCACAGAACAAAATTTCAATAAAACAGAATAGTTTGATGACAGCATTGTAGCCTACAAGAAAGCAACCCCATACGTTTTACAGTTTTGTAAATTCAGCAGAGAAAGATCAGTCTCTATATTCAGCTGAGTTCATCTGCTCCACTGGAAGGCTGACAGGCGTTTCTCTAAAACACGCATGATCCCTTACATAACTAGAGAAATCATATGCTTCAATAAGCACAGTTTCCTAATCGACCCCTAAGCCATACACCCTATGCACTTCTTGAGATCTGAAGGATTTGACAGGTGTGAGCAATATATTTATAGCTCCACCTTGCCCTGGCAAAAAATCCCAGAAATGGGATGCCCTTTTCCTAAAAAGTCATAACACTGAAAACATGCTAATTTGTTATCTTTAGTAAATTGCTTTTTTTCATTTATGGTTTGTTACACGAAGCATGGCCATCGTAAAACAAACATGATTTTTCCCAAATATTGTTTTTTGTGTCAGCAATTACACATGATTCTCATGGGGGTCCCCGTGTTACTCAAAATACTATCAATGTTGTTCATGTCTGTAATTTCCAACCACAACCTGCTAACTCTGGCCCTAATCTGTACACTTTAAGCAGCTCATTATTATTTAATTGACATTTTTTG
Organism: Esox niger; assembly: GCA_016801105.1. NCBI lineage: Eukaryota > Metazoa > Chordata > Actinopteri > Esociformes > Esocidae > Esox > Esox niger. Next base: position 27,307 of record JACXGJ010002721.1, on the reverse strand, counting down.
TGACGGGCAATGACTGTTGGGCAATGACTGTTAAACTAAATGGAAAAAACGAAATCTACATCAGTCAGTAGTATCATGGAGTCGCTTTGATGCTCTCGAACACAACCATCAACTCTTTGTTCAATGGGTCGGTACTTTATATACCCAATCCTTTTTAGTGCTCGGGCTGTTGTTGCGCTTGGGGAAATAACTAATACAATTAAATACTGTTTTTATGAAATATTTAGCTTAACAGAGGGGTTATCGAGTAAATGATCCTATTCAAAAGATAACCAATACAGCAGCACATTTACCATGTGACCACATAGCCTATCAGCTGATTCGTGAATTTTTTTTACACGGAAGACGGAACTAGAGGAAGATATGACACATATACTGGCCAAATTATCTCCAGGAGAATGCCCAAAAGTAAGTAAAAATGCCATCACAGCTTTAGTTCTCTGTTAACTGATTTACAAATGTATATTTCTGTCACAACTGTCTAGTCAATGCAATATTAGGAGATAATTATTAATGAGCATGAAAACAACCTTTCCAAGTTGGCTATAGTAAGTGAAGGTATCAACGACCATAGTGAGTAAAGTATGTGTTAATAGCGAATCAAAATACTGCTAGGTGTTGAACCAAATGTAGCAGTATTTATGACGTTTGACAATGGCATTTAACACCTCATTTGCGTTCATTCTGAGCCAACGATCGCACTTACAAAAGTGCACAACACCAAAAGCACACAGTACCAAAATAAATGTAAATTCAATCAGACAACTAGCTCATGCAAGAACTGCTTTGTCCAGTCAGTCCAGTATTAACATTAAGCTACTACTCAGTTTGGGTTAACAAGACACGTAAGGGTAGCTGTGGGATTGGTTGGTAGACAAATAAGACAAATTCCTGTCATGCTGGGTATATCTCACCATTTTCATATTAGTTGATAAAGGCCAAGAGAGGATCAGTGCTTTTAGGCATACTCAGGCTAGTATACACACAGACAGTTAACTTATAATGTTTATTATTGGTGTTAGTGAATCGATACGATGTATTTGGGGGGAAATTACGATACTATACTGTATGGGTCTTCTCATTTACATTGGCCCATTTATCCCGATTTGGACTGACAAAAAATAGATCACACCTTTGTTTAAATAACAAGCAACTAAAATACAATTTAGCAATCTCCTACGAATGAATCTATGACAGAACAACGTGCTGTATATGATTTCCTGTATCTTTTTCAAATTTGAGACCTATGTCTGTGGAAAAACATATAGTATTTAATACTAAGTTACAATCTGGGCAACATTTTACAATAGGAATAAAGGAGGCCTGTCCAGTTGATTGCACGCTCGCCTATGCGGTATGATTCTGCTTTGTATTCCAGAGAAGTGATGTGGTAGTATTTGCTGCTTAACATGATTTAGTTTTTTATTAATACAATTATAAATGTAATGGCAGAGTCTGAGGGGTTGGGTCTGGTTGTCTTCATGATTTGCCACTAATATCGAGAACTATATTTCTGAGACATGAGCTAGATTATTAACAACCATGGATTGATGAAGTGGTCGCACTGCCAGAGTAACCACCAGATTCTTGGTCACAGCCCGGACGAGGACCTTCTTCCCCGATTGCCCATTTTGGCCTGGTGGACAGCTCTTGAAAGAGTGGTTGTTGCGCTACCAAACATCTTCCATTTATATTCAAGGACACTTCTTGGGGACCTTCAATGCTGCAGACTTTTTTGGTCACCCTTCCCCTGATCTGTGCCTCAACTCAGTCCTTTTTACAGATAATTCCTTCGACCTCATGTCTTGATTTTTGCTCTGGAATGCATTATCAGCTGTGGGATCACAGGGATGTGCCTTCCTAAATCATATCCAATCAAATGCAATTACCACAGTTGGACTGTGGTAAAACAATCAAGTTGTAAATATAAGGATGATTAATGGAAACAGGATGCGTCTGAGCTATAGCCAGGGATGTTGCTAGGCCTATTTTAGGGAGGGCTTTATCAGTTTCACTTCAATTGATTTAGAAAGACACAGTTAGTGTGCAGAGAATTTAATCTCCAAACAATATATCCAATCTTACTTCGTATTCTTTTGTTAATATGTTTGGTTCATAACCATGTTTTAACAGAATCTAGCTAAAGGGAGTGACATTTACGGCACAGTTAAACAATTTAATGGATACATTTAGCAATAACAAAGAGGATTAGAACATGAGCCTATTTAAGCGATCGATGCCCCAACATTTCATTATTATGCATCATGGATCAGTGGTTTACAGTGTGTAAGCCTACTCTTGACATAGACAATTACATTGCAGCATATTGCCCAACAATATCTGAAGTATGAGAAATGCTAATGTCTCTTTCAAAAGTCAAATGTATTACTGTTAAGCAATAACAGTACATTTAATAAAAATGCATACCAGCAAACAGAATTTCTCAAGATCCCTGTAAATATACATTTGTAATTCACTTAAACAATTCCACACATTCAGACATCTATGAGCCATCAGAAAAGTCTAGACATGGCTGTAAAACTAATTAAAATACAATAATTTAGTCAATACAAGTTTAATCAGATCTTTGCACTTTGTTCAATATGAGGAATCTCAGATTTCATGGAAACATCCTGGCGGCAGTGATCTTGCATGACTCCTGCAACTTGAGGACCACATTGACCTGGTATCTAGAAAGCATGATAAATTGTGATAGTCATCACTTAAAGCTTGGCATCTTGCCAGTCGCCCCCATCTCCATTTTACTCCCTTTAGATTCAACTAGAGTTTCAGCAAGTGAATATAAAAGTCCCCTGCCCTCCTCTCATTTAGCTTTGGATATGTTGAGTAATAAGCTATTTAATAAAGAGGTATGAATGAGCTTCAGATGTTCCACGCATTATCTGCAAAGTTATGTTATAGATGTTTTTTTAGATGTTTAGCTCTCCTAGCTTCTCCTAGCTTCTACTATTGTTATGACAGGATAGTGAAAAGCTTTGACTAGGCTGAGCCAGAGCTGCCCTCCTATAGTGCTGGGAAGGCCAAGTGACACCTCACACTCAGGTCTGTCTATTCCTAATATGAAATGCTAGCACCTTTTGTGCATAAATTATGCATTGAATTATTATTATTATTATTTTTTGTATAAAAAAATGTCAGATGCATAAGTTAGTGTATTGTTTGTCTTATAAATATTTTTTTCAATTGCTTAAATAAAAGTTAAGTTCCAAATATTTCCTAAACTGTATTTTTGTTTAGAGAAAGATGTCAATGCTTTAGAGTTGAGTTAGTCATTAATGAAGGAAAATCAATCCCAATGATTTTGTTTCTAACCATCCGGAAAGCACATGCAAAACGAAATCCTAATCCACCCATGTTGGGACTTTGGTTGATTTGTAAGAATTCGGTAACCTCTTTACTTTATTTAAATTAATCTAATTCCTTATGTTAGGCCATAGGGACCTTTAATCATATTATTCAAACACATTAAGCGACTAGGATTGTCGAGGCTTCGGTGATATAGGTTGACCTAACCAACAGCTGACCAGCAGAGGGAGTATAGTGCTTCAGTGTAATTCCAAAGCGTTCAAATACTTCAGTATGATAATCTAAAACACAATGGACTCTCACAAACATGGCCATGGCCTTGTTTAAGGACTTGTTCTGGGTGAATACATTAAATCCCAGCCTAGACTACCACTGTCAACATGAAGGTCAAAATGATGATTGTTAACACTTTCTGTCCCCCAGCTGTTACACAGAGCGGTGGACGGTGTGTGTGGACGGGAGCCCCCTCGGCTGGCAGACTACAGTGACACATGGAGCCTTGTGGAGTGGATGGAGCTCCTTGACTTCCTCTCCTCTCTGTTTCGGGTCGCTGTGGGTAAAAATATGCCAGACAAAGAGGTGAGGCAGGAATGAATGATTTTTGAGTGTAGTTCTTTTGATCGTGCAGGTTTAAATTTGAGTCATATTCCGTGCATGGATGACGTTAATTAGGAGAGCGAATTTGCAAGGATGTGTAGTGCAGTGAATCACTGGTTTGTGAGGGTGCTGTCCTTTACACTGAGTTGGGCCCTTTAATGTGTATTGGGCCTATTGGGTTTGTAGAGGGCCTCTTGATGACTGCAATGTAAGCCACACCTGCTGTGCACTGGGTTTGGTCAGTGTTTCTCAATACGTATTTGTTTGCATACTTGAACCTGTGGACCAGTGGCATTATTGTTGGCTGAAACATAATATTCCGGTTTGATAAATCATCTGTTTCAGATAGAGGTTTGTTGGCCCTGGAAGGTACGCGTTAGGCTGTCCTACTCTTGGGTACCATTGACCTGTTTTCTGATATGTAACGCTAGGGATCCTTGTAAGTTTAGCAAAGATGTGCACTGCCCATTCTTACAATTTGTATTTGGCAAAGTTGCCTACAATTCAATTTGAACACCCACCCAGTCTATGCATTTTTCCTGACATGTGAGTTTTGGCATTACCACAGTTATTTCAGGTAGGAGGTATTTACAATACTATAACAGAGATGCACAGACTCATCTGTTACAGTTGAGAAACTGATTAACTTAATGTTCTATGTGTAAATAGAATTATAGGCAGATTAATAATAACATGAGGCGAGCCACTTCCTATTAATTGCTCAATCACCATGAGAGGTTACATCAGATGGGAAAGAAGAGCTGCAATACCTTTTCACAAAATGTTTTATATAAATAAATGTTGCCCTGTGTCCTCTTTTTTGACAGTGTCATGTGTGTTGTGTCCGAATCTTACGTCCCACACAATGAATTCCTTCCAGTCATTTTAAATTTAAGCTTTAGTCTACCAATGCTATTTAATACACAGTAAACACGATTAAGCTTTCCATCACCTGCCAACCTGTTGTGCTTTGGGAAGGTGCTGGCAATGTTGGCAGAAGCGGGCAGTGAGCGCGGGGAGACTGTGCTGACTGTCCTGAGGGCCAGACGGGAGGAAATCCGTCAGGCGCTGGTGGAGAGGACAAATAATGTGTCCAGTTCCACCCTCCAGGATTTTGACTGGCAGATAAAGGTGAATTCACTGGACTACAGTAAGATGATACACCTTTAACTGATAAACCCATTGGCAAAGACTTTCTTACAGTCCGGTTGGTTGGATTTCTGCTAGGTTTTACCTGGTATTTATAAATAATACCCATACTTTCACGATAGGTTCCATGCAATCTTTTGTGATCACAGAAATTCAGGACATCTGAAAGTTAGACATCTGAAATACTGTACCCTTTTCGGGGGAAATGTCTCCTTTACTGCCCTGGGGCGTTGAAATTTGATTTCTATTCTCTTGAATCCTAAGTTTCTCTCTCTTCTACCCCCCACCCCACCCAGCTGGCATTGTCTAGCGATAAGATCTCGTGTCTCCAGACCCCTCTAATCAACCTCAGTTTGGATGTGAAGGAGAACGGAGCCCTGAAGGCTGTGTCTGTCGAGATGAACAGAGAGGAATTACAAACACTCATCAGCTCATTGGAGGCTGCCAATAAGGTACAACCTCCAGACACACACACACACACACACACAATTAGGATACTGACTTAAATTGGTTAATTACTGTCAAAGGTGTGTTTCTGTCAGTATGTTGTTTTTCCTCATGTTTCAGGGGTGCATAGGTATGTACAGTTAGTGCTTGAGTGTAAGTGTAAGTGCTCACGTGTGTGCGAGTGCTTGCGTGTGAGTGTGTGAGTGTGTGTGTGTGTAAATGTTTATGTGTGAGTCTGCGTTTAAATGCTTGCATATGTGCACGTTTGTGTGAGTGCGCGTGTGTGAGTGTTTGCATGGGAGTATGAACTTAGCTTGGCCAGTATCACTGGGAGGGTGTAATTTGGATAGCTTAAGAACAGTTTCCTTGGCAGTTTCATCGACGGTCTAACATCATTATCTTTCCACCTACTGGTGTCAGGCGGATATTATCTGGTGATTTCTGGCAGCGTTTTCGGGTTTCATTCAACTAATGGGACTTTTTTTGTCCTATGTATTTGTTGTGTGTGTCTTTCTGTCTTTTATCCAACTGGACTGATGAAATGTCTGAGTTTGATGACCTGCAGCTGCTTGCACCTTGCTGCTTGCTTGTAGCATTTTAACTGAGCCAGTTAGGCAGGTTAGGAGACATGATCCCCCTCCAGTTATTTTTGCAACTCACCCATCTATTTATAAGTCTATTTATTTATTACGGATTTGCATTGATAATTCCTTTTTTGGATTTTTGATTGCACAAAGGTGGTTTCCATTATTGTGTAACTTCTAAAGGCAATTGATTGTTATTTTTACCCAATCATGTTGCTGACCTGTTGCCAGTTAGCCTAATTTGTTTTGAGATGTTCCACCAGGTTTTTTATTTTGCATTACACGACATCTTCATTCTTTTGGTGCCCCTGTACCAATTTTTTTAAATGGAGACTACCAATAATGTCCAACCTTCATCAAATTCAAAGTGGGCAGGAACAATAAAATGTTTCAGTATCTACTTTTGATATATTGTCTTTGTATTATTGACTTGTTTTAACTTACTATGTAAGCTCTGCCACTTAAAATATTTTTTTCAAGATTATGGACTTTTTTGTATTAATTGTTGGTAAAAACTTGTAACACAATGCAGTCATTGTTGTAATGCAGTGAAATGCAAAAAAGTCCATGGGGGTCTATGCATCTGAGAACAACCATACACAGAGGAATACTGGATTTAGCAGTTGTAAATATCAGATTGTTTATTTTATTTTGAAGGAGTAAGGGGAGTGCCAACCTTAAGGGTCTTCGTCAACTCACTCCACTCATTGGCACCATCAATGTCAGAGAAACCTCTGAACCCCAATGCAATGCAAAGCATTGTTTTCCTATTGTTTTCCTGATATTTTCACACTACAAGGTCCAAATACACCTAAAATTGTTGTATTAAAGATTGCAGCACTTGAAAATATAGCCTGATATATAAGCCTCTTTGGGGGATGATACACTTGGACAAATGTATCATCCCCCAAATACAGTTCACCTGGGTATGGGGTGTATTTAAAAATAAGTTATAATTAAAATGTTATCAACCCATTAAAGAATTACTTCATAGTATAACCTAAAATGTAATATATATGGTTGGCTTGCTAGTGGCTTTTGTGGATATTTTAGTATGTTGATTAGACTACATATTTCTGCTGCCCCGAAGACAGGATGGAGTTTGGTCAGGGATAGTTGATCCTGCCACTCTCTGTATTTTTCTGTCATCCTCAGCTGTGAGTATCAGCTATCCAGACAGAGTATTGATGAGGATGTAGTTTAAATGCAATGTTACAGTATGCTGCTGTGACTGTACAGTTGATATTTAACTAGGTCGTTAAATAACCACTCAACCAGTGGCAGCATCTGGATACATATTTGTTCTAGGCACTTAGCAGTTACTTTGGATACTCAAAAGGATGGGTGAGTTACTCTAATGGTGAATGCTAGGTCGGTACAGGCCCCCCCAGACAACAGACCCAACCAACCTATGGACAGGGTCACTGTGATCTTCAGAGTGCAATGATGGCAGACCCGCATCAAGAAAACAGACAACTGTATGCAGACATAGTTGCGTAGCCTTGTAAAACTGTGTTAAATGTCAACAGTCTGTCCAATTGACAGTGTTACCGTACACCCCTTTGTGTTGATCCTACAATGCCCACATTTAGACCCTCAACATATTCAGTTCACCATAATTCGTCCAGTTGAATGCTTGACATTTTGGAAGCCCTCAGTGGGTCTTTCTATGCTAAAGCAGACTTTGTGGAACATCCTCTTTGCAACCATCCATATTTTCAGCCATTTATACAAATGTATCCAAATTCTGATAATTTGTTTGTCTCCTCACAGGTGGTACTACAGTTGAAGTGATGGCAGCAAGACATTCCACTGTGCCCTTTCATCTTCAGCTCCTATTTAGGAAACAACATAGTTGAAACACCTTTTTGAAACCGTGATCTGCTCCAGAAACAAATCTCAGCCTTTTACCCCACACACTGATTCCTTACACATCTTGAATAGGTCCTCAATAACACCCTCATGAATTGAAATGGATCAAATTTGTGTAAGCATGTGATAGTGGGTGTTACCCCTCATTAGCTTCTGTGAAATCTACGAGGGATAGTGCACATTTTAGGGAGAAGGTTGGGTAGTCATACTACGGTCTGACAGTTTTGTAAGACAGCAGCCAGAAATGTAACTGTGTTTTTTGTTACTGTTGTATCCATTCCATTAATGTATAATAAATATTTACGCTTGACAGTTATTTGACAGTTTCTGCAATGGAATGTATTTCAGAGCTGTAGGCTCTCAAATATTCATAGGTGTTCTATATCTATGGTCCCGAAGTCTGAAATGGCTACAGGTTTTTGTCCTTTCTGATCTCTGTTAGTTTGCGAGGTTAAAAGTTTGGCAAGATAATCTCCAGTGACAATGTTAATTGTGTTAATGTTGTACAGAACCTGTGAAATGTTAAACACCCAGAATGGGTACTTCTGACTGGTACTGCATATCAGACGAAGTCAGACCTCTCCTTGAAGATAAATTGTCGCTTTCTGTCTTGAATATGTAACATAAAGGCATTATTAATTGGGTTTATAGTTGCCTCCCAAATGATTGGCACCCTTGAAAAATATGCTCTAGAAAATAAAACGACACAGTGAGTTAACTGTCCTTTGTAAGTATTGGGACAGCAGAGTTAAGAAGTCTGTTTTTGATGCCGACTCAAGGCATATGCAAATATGATTAAGAGATGAATATGAGGCAAAAGTGCAGAATGCGCCTTTTATTTCTCCTTTTAACACATTTTACGAACTAATAATTACAACACTGTTCCATCCCCCAATTTTATGTGAGTGTAAGTATTGGGTGTTTCTAATTGATCAGGTGTTTCATGTTGCTTAGATCGTTCACACATACAAGAGATGTGAATGTGTCGAGTGTATTCTTTGCTTTTGCCTTTGGAGTCTGCATTTGGTGTCAGTCGGCCTAATCCAATATGAAGGCTATGAAAGAAAAAAAACTCAAATAAGTGTCAGTGAAAATCTGCCTCCAGCATTTGTACAAGAAACAAATGTACTACACTGCAAGCCTCTGATCAGCACCAAAATCAGAAAAATGTATTACAATTTGTTGAAAAGTGCGGAGATCAGGCAGTACAGAATTGGAACAGTTTTATGAACAGATGAGATGAAGGTGAATCTTTATCAAAGTGATGGAAATACAAAAGTGCTGTTCTTGTGGATTTGTTACTACATGCTTTAATATTTCATACATTTGCTTTAAGCTGCATTGTCCCAATACTCATACTTACAAAAAATGTAGGGATTTGTTGTTATTCTTAGTTGGTAGAACGTGTGTGTTGGAACAGACAGAAATAAAAGGTGACAGTCTGTACCTTTCTTGTCTTTCAGTATTGTCCTTGAGTTAGTGCTGCCAGCATCATATCTCACTGCTAGCTGAATGGTAATCCTCAAACTCTCCCAAGTGTGGTCCCATTCTGACATATCTCTTCTAGCCACAACAATTGAAAGGAACAGAGTGAGTGTGACATCAGTTTGACATGAGCTGTATCCTTTCTATTGATTTTGCTGTATTTTGAGGCCTCAAAATATATTTTTTCTTCATGTCATTTCTGGGGCTCCATAATCAGACAATGGGTACCAAGATAATGGTGAAAACAAAGTTATACCACCTCTAATAGTGTAACTATTGAACTTCTTACAATTAAGACATTTTAAACCAGTGGAACCGCCATGAACATGCCTGTTAGGAGATGAAAGTGACACTGAATGAAACCGGGTGAATTGGTCTGACTACAGTAGAAATCAAGCTTTTCAGCCACACATAACAGGGTTTGTGTCTGAATAAGGATGTATATGAACCATAGAAAAGAAACTCATACCCACTCTAAAATTTTGTGGCATATCTACAATGTTAAGAGACGTCTGATAACATTAAATAAACATGAAACATTTTGAAAGAAAATCTTGAATTTTCAGAACTACAGCCAGATCATTAACAAACTGTACCATCAAGGGACAGCTGGTTGTAAAGTGGTTTGCATGATCTATTTAGGCAAATTGAACATTAATGAATTGGAAGGCTGTATGCCATCCCAATAATTGGTCTCAAGTCTCAGGTAGGACAGTAGATTAAAAATAATTGGATGAGGAACTTGTAGCAGCATAACAAAACCTGCAAGGTGAGGCAATTTAGCCATTTCTGGCAGTCAATACTTGCCATTTCTGGCAGTCCTGCAATAAAACATGATGGAAGTTGAAGTTGAAAAACTTTTAGCAAGCAGTAGGCATTTAGAATATATAAAATTGGGATGCTATGTAAAATGACAATAAAAACTGAATGCAATGATGTGCAATTCATTTAATCATTTGATTGGAAATTAGTACAAACACAATATATCAAATGTTGAACAAGAGAGATGTTATTGTTTTTGGAAAGATATATGCTCATTTTCAATTTGATGCCAGCAACATGTTTAAAAAATGTTTGACTGTGTTGCATTTCCTCTTCTTCTAATTTACACTCTGTAAATGTTTGGGAAATGAGGAGACCAGTTGCTGTAGTTCTGAAAGTGAAATGTTTCCCATTCTTGCTTGATATAGGATTTCAGCTGCTCAACAGTTTGGGTTCTCCTTTGTTGTATTTTTCATATCATAATGCACCAAATGTTTTCAATGGGTGACAGGTCTGGACTGCAGGCAGGCCAGTTTAGCATGCCGACTCTAACTACGGAGCTGTGCTGTTATTATACATGCTGAATGTGGATAGGCATTTTCTTCATTAAATAAGCAAAGGCTTTTGAACTGGGCTCTGAAAACAAGTCTGATGGTCTCTCTCTTTTTAGCACAGGGGACATGGTGTCCATCACTCCCAAAAATTATTTCAAATTTTGATTTCTCAGACCACAGAACAGTTTTCCACTTCGCCTCAGTCCTTGTTAAATGAGCTCAGTATCAGAGAACACAGAGCTGTTTCTGGATCTTGTTTTTATCTGGTTTCTCCTTTGCATGGTTTTTAACTCGCACTTGTGGATACAGCGATGTATCATGTTCACAGACAATGGTTTTGAAAGTGTTCCGGAGCCACTTCAGAATCATGTCTGTTTTTAATGCAGTGCCACCTGAGGGTCTGAATATCCTAGCCATACAATATTGGTTTTCAGCCGTTCCGCCCCTTTCCTGTCACTTGTGTACAAAGATTTCTCCAGATTTTCTGAATCTTTTAATGATGTTATAAAACGTAGCTGATGAGATCCTCAAACTCCTTGAAATTGGAATACGTTAAGAAATATTATTCTTTAACTGTTGCACTATTTGCCTGCTCAGTCTTTCACTGAGTGGTGAACTGCTCACCATCTTTACTTCTGAAAAACTCATCCTCTCTGGGATGCTCTTTTTATGTGTTCATGTTACTGACCTGTTTCCAATTAATCAAATTAGTCACCACAAGAAATAACCACAAAAATGGTCTCAACTCTTGTAAAAAAGTATTTGTGTGGGTTGTGGCTTTCACAGAGCAGGACACAAATTAAGAAATGTCTAAGAAATCCTGTGACAGCTTCAAATGACCATCAAACAGTCAAATCTTTTTAGCACTCCACTCTGCTCTATCACACCTGGACATGAGGAATACAGATGTTAGACTGGTGTTAATTAACTTCAGCTTAGAGTTCCAACATTATATGAACAAAATATGCATGTTTGTATTGTTCATTTAAATTTGGGCTCTGCACTTGAATCAAGTCCAGTCTCCCTGAGGTTCATTACAAATTATTGTTTCCATATGTTGGTTTTGAAGAAATTATGGATTTAGTAAAAAGGAATCAGTGCAGGTGCAGAAATATGTGAACGCTAGGTTGCATTGGTTAATTCATGTAGCTAAGTAGAATCAGGTGGGCAAAAAAGTGGGTACCAAATGAACCAAATAACTCTTTAGGAAAGAGCTTAGATGGGACTGATTGGTGGAGACAAGTAGCCTGGTTAGTTTGATGTTACCCATCCAGGTGAATGCAACACACTCCAGGCCAAGAGGAAAAGAGATGGCAGAGAACATCAGGAAGAAGGTAGTGAGCGCATACAGTATCACACTGGGGAATGCTATTCAACCAACTCAAAAAAGATTTTAGCTCATCAGGTGTTGTGTGGCAAATTATTTGCATATGGATAGGAATTAACATGACAGCAAATGGGACTAGAAGTGGAAGACCATCCACAATATCCTCAAAGGGCACAAGAAAAATAATAAATCAGGTAAATTCCACCCAAGACATAGTATTTAGAGATATTCAGACCTCCCTTGCTGCATTTCAGACAACTGTCCATGCTTTAGCGAAAAGAAGAAAACTGAATCAAAATGGAATTCATAATGTTGCTAGGTTGAAGCATTTGCTGCCAAAAAACAAACTCCATTTTAACTTTCCCAGAATACGCCTGGACAAACCTGAATATTATTGGAAGTCCATTCTCTAGACAGATTAGTCCAAAATGTACCTGTTTGGTCACATTCCACTATGTTTCGCAAAAACCCAACACTGCCTACCACCAAAAGAACCTTAACCCAACAGTTAAGCATGGTGGTCGAAATGTCACAATCTGAGTAGTGGCTATAAGAGATGTGTACTTATTCCTGCTATTGGAGGTGCCACAAGCCATTGAGTGAAGGGTTTCACATATATTTGCAAGCATTAAATCAGATTTCTTGATACATAAAACGTTTTTGTTAAATAAACAATGAACATATGTTTTTTTTTAATGTCCTTTATTTGCAATGTCTTTATTACAAATTTGGGTTTAGATAAGAATTTAATTTGTTTATTTTAATATCATATATAAATATAACAACCCCTGTTAGGGTTCACATGTTTTCAAGCAGCACTGTATGCATTTAGAACAATTCCCATCATTCTTCTGAATGTTGTGGAATAATGTGTTAACAGTGGTTCAAAAAGCTGTTTCTTTCTGACTAAAGTTGCACCCCACGGGAATAATGCACAGTGTCCTACAAGCTCCATAACTCGTCCATTCAGTCCCTGTAAATGTGGGACTTCATAACCTGCATAACTAAAAGTTGTGTCATAGCAATCCACAGCATCACACACATCTCTTATACACAAATACTAACTTTCTCCTTTGCAGTTCCCATAACAGGGCCTGAAAGACTAAGGGTAACATAAATCTACCTCTCAAACTCTGCGACCTCTGTGACCTTGGTCCAGATTGGTTTCTAGGGGAGTCACTAGAGGACCAAACCTCCTTCTACACTATCAGTCACAAAGTATTCTGTTTCCCATATACACTGACAGAGAAACAGGTTTATTTCCCTCCACATAAACACCTACACTCATTCACATCTCTGAACTATTGGGATGCTGTGTGTGAATGGAGTGGTGTAACGTGCTTATTGTTCTTCATGGTAAGTTGGTTAATTTTTGCCATTTGTTTGTTGTGTAGGTAGAATATACATTTTACAGTTCTGTTATTGTCACTCTAGCACTCATTGTGACATCAGCTTAGTATTGGGTAAACTGTAGTATAGTCATTGCCTTTCATTTCTTCCAACAGAAAAACAATACAATCCATTGCCATTCTACCTTTCCTTATTAAGGTTTTTGTACCCTATTGTCCTTTAAGGGGTGGGATCAGCAGATCACAGACTAGCAAATACATGGAACCACGCCACTTTCCTTTAGCCCTACTAACAAAGTGTAATGTCATTTATATTACCTCAGTTTCTTGAGTTTTATCTCTTAGACCATATATCTCTGAAACATTGTATCCTACCAAACAATGTGTTTGGTCAAGAATTTATGATAGAGTTTAACCAACAGCAGTAAATTTGAGAAATACTAACACACATTTGCAGTTATGGTAAATGAGAGTTAAGCTCAGTCTTTCATTGAGTTAGTGAGATGTCAGCTATTTTATTGGAATTCTATTTTGATCAAAGTCCTAACAATTTCAAATAAATTATTTGTGTGATTGCGTGTTCTCTCTTGCACGCACAAACAAGTCTACTCGCACACAATTCCAGTTGCACATGCTTTCTTGTACATGTTACCAAGCAAAATCTCACATACTGTATGTTTGTCGACAAACACGCTAACACACTCACACTTACACACCATCTACATATGAGAGTACATATTGAGTGGGAGAGAGAAAAAAGTACAGTAATTTTACACAATAGAGTTCAGTACATTTTATTATCCCTTGGACATTTGAGGGAATTCAGTTGTTCCAGCTTCCAATTCACTATGGCCGTTCAAAGAAAGCATGTCCCATCTGTTACGCGAGAGTCTTTGCTGAGTGGAAAGCCAATAACTTTTTCCCCCAGTCTATAGAATTCCATTCCACCTGAAAACAACAACAGTGACAGCAACAAAACCAAACTTGCAGGACATTTTCTGCATTGAATTCACAGATTGTCATCATAAATGCTGGAATGTCTGACTACTATCTACTTTGAATATGTATTTAGAGCATCATAAAAGTCAGTCTAAGTGTGTTGTTGACCAGTTTCATTTCTTCTTCTTCTCTAAAAAAGTGTATTTGTTTGAAATTCTACACACTAGTTATAAGTTAGGTCAAACCCTGTGAAAATATTGAGATTCTTGTTAAAGGCACAATATTCAGCCATGAGGAGAGAGCACACTGCTACTTATTGTGTCCTGTAGAAGCCTATCTGGTTTTGCTGTTTTTTGTAAGCCCTGATAACACAAGCAATTCAGATGTCTACTTGGTATCTGTTCACTATTAAAATTTACACTGGCCATTGTGATAGCTAACCAAAACAATAGTAATGAAAAAAGCATTATAGCCATGGTTAAGTACTTATATCGTATACCTACTGTTATATATTAGAGGGAATTTCTACATTTATTCATTCAGAAATATAAAAAAATGTTGATCCAAAAGTGAGCACAATGTCTTCATCTATGTAAGGACCTGCCGGATCTGGATGTAACGTTGGCATCCAAACAGAGAACAGCTAAATAGTATCAGTTTGTCAACAGACGTTAGGATCACATATAATACTACTCAGGCTGGTTAAGATTTAAGTTAGATTATGTCAAGTACATACATTTTTGGTTAGATAGTTTGCTGCATTAGTGGACCCCAGGACCACATCAGTCTATATTCAATCAAAGTCAATCCAGAATAAATTTCTTATCTTCCATAATAATTTACACACTCGGCGCAAATAATCCCTTTCAATAAAGTAGATGTAATTTAGCACTATGCCATGTAAACTTTGTCACCAGTGCCTCCTACAACACTCAGTGTGATCTTTACACTCTAGTAAACTGGCCATTGCTGCACACACAGCACCAGACTTATTGGAACCAGCTTATCTACAACTCCATTTTAGGCAAATCCCCTTTTTATCTCAGGTTGCTCTTCAATATCAGCCTACCAGAAGTCTGTGGCTCCTGTAGATTCCTCACACTGGTCATTCCTAAAGACAATGCCTCATTCGACTATAATTATTTTTAGTTGACAATGACTGTAATAATTTCTCTGTTGACATTGACTGTAGTAATCTGCAAAAGATTCTTAAACTTGTCACTTTCATCCCAGCTTATTAATTCAAAAGTAGCCTGAGCTGCAATCTGATTATTGCACCTGCTAAGCACCTTACCAAATTGTATTTATGTCATGTCACATGGTCAGCAACTTAGCACCAAAACCAATTATTATTTATTTATTACAAATTTTACATCACATGGTTATCCATGCATCTTATGAATCTACTAGGTGTTGGTCAGGTCGTCATTGTTAATGATAGTTGGTTCTCAATCGGCTTACCTGGTTAAATTAAGGTGAACATAAACAAATAAATGCTTTCGTCCCATCATCCAAATTATAAAGATACAATGAATCAAATACCATGTAGTCAAACCTATACTAATTTAATTTACAGGCAAAAAACCTGCAGTGCTGACATAAGCATACTAAATGCAAGTTCTGCGCTTTAATGCATCACTGTTACATTTTTACAACTGGGCTATTAATTACCTTTCTGGGATTTGTTGAATTAATATAGTAGCCTTTTTGGCACAGCTTGGAAATAAACAATCAAAAAAGTTGATCATCAGTCTTGAGTATAATAACAGGAGAGTCAACAAATCCATTAAAATCTAAGGTGGAATATTACCCCTGACCACATCTTTTTTGTGCACCAAATTCAATACATTTCATGTTTCACTATTTTACAGGAGCAACGGTGTTGAGTGGCAAAGATTTAACATTATGCAAACTTTACCATAAGTGTATCTATATCGATCATTTTAAAAGGATTGCACTACAATACTGGTATTGACCAAATATTTTGCACTGAACCTGGCTCAACCATCTACAGCATGTATTATCAAGGCTTGCATGTTTTGATGTGGTTTCGAAAGCGTGGTGACATCATAAGTCATTCTTTACCTGATTTCTTTTAAAGAAAATTACATTTTACATGCTCACAGACGCTGTGAGAATACATACAAATTTGAATAAATTTTGTTATTTTTAGATTAGTCAATTTCCAATTCACTTACTTCCTGTACTTACCCTAAATGCAATGATTGTTCAAAAGCATACAGTAGAATTATTATAATACAGGTTGGCTCAACTATGGAGCCTTTGCTAAGCTGTTTATACAAAGAAAAGAAAACAGGCTTTGTTTTAAAGTGCAAAAAGCCGTTAAGTGCACATGCACCTAGCATAAACCAACAAAATCATGTCACACATTAAGAACATGCAAAGTAGCATGTTCTTTAACTCACTGAATACCGCCTTATTCACAAGGTGGGGACTCAACACAATGAGAACTGCCTTAATCATGGAATGGAGAGTTAATACTTCAGTGAGGATTAACATAATCACAGCATGGAGTTAAACCAAACCTTTTTCACATAGAGTTGAACCAAACAAGAACATCCTAGACCACAGGATGTCTAGCTCAGCAAGGATTTGCTTGAATCACAACATAGGGTTTAACCAAGAGAAAATTGTCTTTGTTAATACCCACATTTTTGCATTGGGCTTTTTTTCTCTTCAGAAGCAAATAAAACTTGTGTCACAGTTCGCATGCAGAGGCTGAGACTAAATGAAGTGAGAACAGGACTTTCAATAAATAAAATGCTGTTGCAGCCTAAAAGTAACAATGAAGTCACCAAAGTCCATTTTTAACACAAAGTTCAGACTTACAAATGCAGTTGCACAGCTTCACTGCGTCTTAATTCTGTACTAATTTTCACTCTTTTTATTTTGTACGGATGAATACAGCAAAAAGGTGACATTTTATTAAATTATACTTCTCTTTCATATATATATATTTATATTATATAATATATTAAATTGTATTTACATTGAAAAGACATCCGCTTCGTCTCGCATTCCTCAAACAGAAGTCATACAAACAGGGGGCTGAATTGAACGCCCCACTTTGTTACCCTTGCTGTACAGAAACCTAGCTAGCTAAACAAACCTTTAGCAGGAATAGCTACACCCCCTAGTGGACATAGTAAAGCCAGTAGACCAAATTGAAGAAGGTGAAGGCAATAGGGAAGACAACGCGGGACCATTTGTCTATGGCATTAACATCCGTCAGGTCTGGGATCTTGACTTTCAGCTGTGATGCCCTCCTCCTCAAACGACCCTTCTTGTGGCCAACAGGCCGATCGAGGGCCGGTCGACCATACAGGTCTCGGCTGGCCATGGGCTTGCGGTACTGTATGCTGGCGCTGTCATAGGAGAACATGGTGGCTCGTGGGTCATTGAGAGCCCCTATCATCTCTGCGCCCGTCATCCCTACCATGCCACCCATTCCGCCCATCTCGTTACGGATCTCCAGATTGGTGAGGAGGATGTTGCCTTGGGCGTCCACCTGGAATGGGCATTAGAAAAATGAGGTGAGGTCGGAATATATGTACTTTACAGAACATTTGAAATGGGGAAAACATTCTAGTCTTTTTGGCAGAATTTCATATGCCAGAGACTTATCAATAAATGATCAGCCACCCCTACCTGTACTTTGTTACTCTCTAGTCGGCTCTTATTTTCATTGTTGGTTTTAGCTGCTTTTTCTGCCACCTTTTTCTGCAAGTGAGGCCCCCGACCGAAGAAAATGTAGTTAACAAAGGCGTACTCCAGCAGGGCGAGGAAGACGAACACAAAGCAGCCCATTAAGTAGATGTCTATAGCCTTGACGTAGGGGATTTTGGGTAAAGTCTCTCTCAAGTGTGTGTTGATAGTGGTCATGGTCAGCACAGTGGTTATACCTGGGAAGGAAAGGGGGAAAGGCTCAGGGTCAAGGTTAGTTCAGGGTTTAGATGAGTAATGGGATTATTCCTGGGTACCCTCATAAAAAGAATGTGGAAATGCCATCTGCATGAGTCATCCTGATAACCCAACCATGTCCAGAACTGCTTTATACAGTTGTGCTCAAAGGTTTGCCTACCCTTGGAGAATTGGTAACATATGTACCATTTTAAAGAAAACATGAGTAAACAGGCAAAACACATGTTAACACATGTTAATGACGTGATAACACCTTATTACCATTGAAAATGTCAAATGACTGTGGTTATCTGTTCCCATTACAGTCTTATCCAGCAACTCTCAGACCAGTAAAAGCAAACATTTTTAGACAAGTCCCCCAGAGGAATCAGACCCAGAACCATGGTGTTGTAAGCACCATGCTCTACCAACTTAACTACATGGGATGATCACATGCATGACACCTCTGGGCTTTCGGTGAAAACGTTGGATCCACAGAGCCAGAGCATATGTGTGATGTTCTATTCCACTGAGACAATCCTCAGAATAGCCATACCCAGAGAGTGCCTTGGTGTGAAGTTGTCACTAACACAACATTTGCTGTGACACAGAGACTACTGAGAACCTGAGTTGACAAGAACAAGCTGACCCAACTCAACATGGCCTAGCACACTGGCCTTCCACTGCCTCACCGCTCATACTCTTCACCTCATATCAGTCAATCTCAACACTGTCCACTTCATACAAACAGAGGGATGTGAAGATGTGTACTGCATCACTGCATTAGGTATGTGTGCTGTAGTGATTTAACATAACTGTTATTAAGGATTTATCTATTTGTACGTTTGTCCTGCATGAAACTGTTAGAATGCAAGTTTCAGGTCATTATCAGTACTTACAATTCAGGCTTCAAAAGCTTTGGTATGCAAAACTATTTACACCCACATAGGTTTCATACATGAGCTGTATAAAATGACCGTATGTACATACAGGTGAATCATTTTAGTAATAACCTGTAGAGACATGCTCTTACAATGAACACCCGACTCACCTAAATAGGGTAAGACGGTCTGCACACTAAGCTCACGGAAGAGTTTGAAATATTTGGAAAATGCGACCACATTTCATTATTCATATTTGACCATTAATTTGACCTTTCAAATCAGTGTCTTTACATGCCATGTGTTTTTGTTAAACCATGTGCTGTCAGAAACAGCTACAGAAAATATTAAAAAGGTTGATGTGGTGATGTAAAATCATTTAAATTTAACTTTTCGGTTGATATCTAAATATATGGACATTTGGAGAGATTCCTTGTCCCCTCAACACTGGCACATCATTTGGAATGAATCTCAACACACTTACAACTCCCATTATCAAGGTTGGGTGCACATATGCAACCAAGGAAGGCATTGACATATTTTGACCACATTCTTTTTCCAGAGATTATCCATTAGGTTTCACTTAAATGCTGTTGGTTAAAACATCTTACATAAGGTGACATGATTTGTCTTGATTTACATTTGAAAAAATTGCTATTTAAGTAAGGGTGTGTGTAGACTTGTATGTGTAAACTGTGGAAATCCTTTGTTTAGGCAGAAACTAAAGAAGCAGTGAATTGGTATTTACCAAACATTTATTGGAGCAGCTGTAGCTTTAGCAATTATTAATAACCATGCCTGTGTGGTGTTACATTTATAGTTTAACAGTTAGTTAGGAACCATTTCTGACGCTCCTTCATAATGAATAAAACATTATATTGCCTGATCTTCTAATTGCTCCACAGAGAAAATGTTTTTTGAATGTGTTGAGTTCGCTTTTGTGCATTTCAGCTCTCACCTTAAACTCAGGTTATATCCCCGATGCACGCCAATGAGTCAGTAGCTAGTTGGATGTGTAAGGGTACAAACTGCCTCAGGGGTAGGACAACCATGGATGTAAGAACACAAGGACACTGCTGAGGGGTGTTGTATTTGTGTGTGTCCGTGTGTGTGTTTGTGTGTGGGTGTGTGTGTGTGTGTGTGTGGAGGGGGTTGTGAGCACACTCTCCCCTTGGTGACTTTGAACATTTTAGGATTCATCTCATACCGCTGCATCGTAGGTGTCAGGAAACCTACTCTCATGAATCCGTGGATAGGTTAGTAAGCAGCTAAAGACTAACCAGGCTTTGGGGGATTAATAGGTAGCCCCCATACTTCTCTGTCCCTTTTGGGGCTGTGCGTGTCATTTTATCTGAATACTTTGTCTGTGTCTATGGATGCATTACGCCTAGGGGTCCGAAGTACAAGTTCTGCCTAGGGGGTGGTGTAAGTGTCCATTCTGCCTAAGTGGTCCCTGTGTGTAATTATTAACTCTACCAAGGGGGCTTTGTGTAAAGTTACACTCTGCCAATGTCTCTGTTCGCGAGTATATGCAGTACATACGTTACCTAGGGGTTATGTGTATTTGTGCACTCTGCCTAAGGGGGCAGTGTGTAAATATACACTACTTATAGGCTATGTGAAATAATACACTGCTGTGGGAACTGTGAATGATGTTACTCACTCAGTTTAGAAGTGTGTGTTCTGCTGTATGTTGGTGCACTTATACCTAGCTGGTAGGCAGTACAACATGCCTACAACCAAAAACCAAAACCTACTGTAGCCATATTCAGCTTTGAATGGCTTTTGAATCCCATCCCGTGGACAACCCATAGAATAACCCAAAGACACCGACCTAAAGCGACTCTGGCAGCAGATGCATCATAGTTGATCCAGAAGGAGACCCAGGAAAGGATGGTGATCAGGGTGGAAGGCATGTAGGTCTGTAGGATGAAGTAGCCAATGTTCCTCTTCAGCTTAAAACTCAGAGACAGCCTCGGGTAGGAGCCTGGGAGACCAAACACAGTTTTTACATTGGACTAGGATGAAGATTCCCCCTAGAAACTGAACTAAGGTAAGTTTAGCATTTAGGGGTAAGCGTATCCTTTTACTGTGCCTGAGAGAACTTCTACCCGGTGCTTGTGTGGCAAACACGGAATGCCACACTCTCTACGTTAGACACTCTTAAGTGGAACACCAGAAACTTGGATTATTAATACACTGTTGTAAGGGTTAGTAATCAAATTGTTACCTGTAGCAAACACTGCTTTTTTGGATTGGGTTTGGTAGTCTATAATAGAGAATTGGGGAAGTTCGATGTTCTCCACCCCAGTCACTGAATTGCCACCATGCCAGTAGAACTCGATGTCATCAGTGGTGTACCCATCTGCGAGAGGGAGAGACTGTTACATCATCTAAAATGGACAGACAGAAGGCTGCCGCAGGTCAAGGTTGATGTGCACCGATTGGCAAACTGAGCGAATGGAACGTCCTTCAATCTAGTCAGAAAGTTGTGTCATTGAGAGTATACTTGTCTGAAGCACTCAGCCAAGTCTTTTTCACTTCTCTTTGCCTGGTCTTAGGCGGAACAGGAATGAAATAGTCAATTATTAGACCTTTCAGTAATTAGGCAAACTTAATTGGACTGGGTTAGTTTTTTCTCCCTTTAGACGTCCTTGCTTATCTAAAGGGAACTGCAGGATTTCAGGGAATTAGTTGCTTCTCATTACTGCCTGTACTCCATCAGTAGTTTTGTATTTCTTTCCCATTCATTTAATTTATGTGTGAGAAGATCTTGGGTTATCACATCACCTCTGAATCCATAAGGGTATGGGAGAATGACATGTAATGTGTAGACATAGGAGATAGTTCATTTCAAGGGTACTGCAAAGAGTAGTATGGCAGAAACTGGGCCACATTTACCACAGCTAGAAACTGAGCAATGGATGGCACCTCATATTTTCTATATATGTATATATATATACACTACCATTCACAAGTTGGTGGTCCTTTTAAATAGAAATGTACTTGTTATTGACAGAAAAAAAAATACAGTGTAGACACTGTTAATGTTATATGTGACTATTGTGGCTGGAAACAACAGATCTTCAATGGAATACTGTATCTAGATAGGTATATAAAGGCCCATTATCAGCAGCCATCACTCCTGTGTTCCAATTCCATGTTGTGTTTGCTAATCCAAGTTTATCATTTTAAAAGGCTAATTGATTATTAGAAAACCCTGCTGGCCTTCTAGGCAGAGTTCTTCTTTTGTCCATTGTCTGTGTTCTTTTGCCTTTCTTAATCTTCTTTTTATTGGCCAATCTGAGATTTGGCTTTTTATTTGCAACCCTGCCTAGAATGTCAGCATTCCAGAATCGCCTCTCCGCTACTGACATGTTTTGGGGGTACTATTTAATGAAGCTGCCATTTGAGGACCTGTGAGGCGTCTGGTTCTGGTTCAAACTAGATACTCTAATGTATTTTTCCATTTGTTCAGTTGTGCACCAGAGCCTCCCGCTCCTCTTTCTATTCTGGTTAGAGTCAGTTTGCATGTCCTGTGCAGGGAGTTGCACACGTAGTTGTACGAGATCTTTAGTTTCATGGTAATGTTTCACATGAAATAGCGTTCATTTTCAGAACAAGAATAGACTGACAAGTTTCAGAAAAAAGTTTTTTGTTTCTGGCAATTTTTTGCCGGTAATTGAACCCACAAACTCTGGTGCTGAAGATACTGAAATTGTCAATAAAACTCAATAAAACAAGTATATAAACTTGTTTGTTTGCTTCAGCATAACAGTTTTCAGCGGTGCTAACATAATTGCAAAAGTGTTTTCTAATGATCAATAAGCCTTTTAAAATGATAAACTTGGATTAGCAAACACAACGTGTCATTGAAACACTGAAGTGATGGTAGCTGATAATGGGTTTCTGTACGACTATGCAGATATTCCACAGAAAATCGTCCATTTCAAGCTATAATAGTCATTTCCAACATAAACAATGTCATTTCAAATTAATTTTAGTTTATTTTAATTGACAAATTATTTTGAAAAAAATACTCTTTCTTTCAAAAACAAGTAAATATCTAAGTGACCCCAAACTTTTGGAGGGCAGTGTATAATCATCTGTGTATTTACATTTGGGTCAGTAATAACATTTCAGGATTGGTTGAATCTGTGATAACAGCTTTGTTTCATAGCACAGTGGAAACCTTACAGTCATTGCTGTAAAATGTATTATTGAGCCATGTTACTGTATATCATATTTGAACAGATGACGTCCATTATAGATGGTTTTTGGTAAAGTTCTGACAAAAGTTATAAATACATCAATGCCAGACAGTTTTTAAAGCAGCACCACAGTCCCTAAAAGTGACTGCCATAACCTTATCCTAATATCCAAAGCCAAGTGTCCATGTCTGCGCGGACCGATTTAACTATGTTTGCAGGTTGCGTCTATTATTAAACTGCAGCACTCAGGTCAACTTTGATTGAACAACAACTGCAAGAGTGCTTTGGTGCTGCAGTTTTTTCCTTCTTAATGTAGGTTATATCCTCAATGGGGGAGATATTTTGCAACCATTTTTTATGGAGTAATCTGTATAAAAGGCAAAGAAACATTTTGGAAAACCATTTTTCAATAAACCTGTAAGACTGTTGCATGTAGTGTACCGTGCATCACAATTATCTGCTGAAGAACAGATTCCAAATAGCTTTCTTCATCTGGACTGCTAACCCAGCTGCTAACCCCAAAATTCTGCTGTGTACCATTTTGTTTCAACAACAGTAGAGCATAAAACCAGTAAATGAGTTTTAATCAATACCCCACAGACCAGAGAAGACAAAACTTTTGGTTTCTGCTTTGGTTTGTTTCAGAAGCGTATGTAACAAAGTTAGGGTGTAACATGAGCCTAATGGGAGCACCCCATGGTACCCTACTCTGGGGCGTGGTCAAATTAAGACAACCTTCACAGTGTTTCCATGATATTCTATTATATTTCCTTGGACTGAGGAATAATAAACAATACTGGAATTGGCTAGCAACAACAATAAATCACATACCTGTGTTGTCATGGTGCTGACATAATAGTAGATAAAAGTTTTATTAAAAGCATAAATTGCAACATCGTTCTGAAATATGTTGGTTGTACAGGACAAAAATAAATACATGCAGTGCTTGACATGGATTGGAGCTGCCCATGGTTGGGAATTTACATTGTGGTTCCACTTTGTTTACCCACTGATCGTTAAATCTGGGAAATTGGGAATACGTCTCTTCATGTCCCCCCCACATATCTCTCTTACAAAATCCACTGATCTAAAAATCCAGGGGTCCCCCCCCCTCTGACCCTCTTCCAAGAGGTCCCAAAAAGGAGGCACACATCCATGATCCCCTGTGTGTGTGTGTTTGTGTCTGTGCGCTTCTTTGTGGGCTGTTGCCTAAGGAGAAAAAAAGAAAGAGACATGGTTTCAGCAGAAGATAGGCCTCAAGCCTATTAAATAATAATAGACAACACACTAACGAGACAGCCAATTCAAAAATGTAGCTTGAACTGTGGCTTTTTTTTTGCTAGCCTAAGCTTTTTGCATTTCCACCAATATAAAACATGTGCTAGAAACCAAATTGTCAAATATCAATTACAAAACACCCTGTCTAATGGATTTGGAATAATTCAGCTCTGCACCTATTTAATTAAGTCAATCCCTGCATACATGTACATTCCTGAATGTATCACCTGGATGTGACTCAATGTTGCTGTTAGCAAATGCTGCTAACATTGCTCATACCTCGAGATTGAAAATATAATTATGTAATTGAAAACAATAACAGTTAAAAGTTGAGATACTTAGCTATGTTGATCTTTGCCTACCTTCTTCTTCGAAATGCATTCAAATCCTTGGCATGAGCTGAAACTCAAGACCCCAGTCACCATTGATAGACAGCATACACCTACTTTCCCTATGACGCTAAATTCATTCATTTCTATTGAGGGCATTTCAAAGTTTGCAGATGATTACTGCTTTTAAAAAAGGAAAAGCATATCTTATTGGGCGTTTGACACGCCCCTGCCAAGTGTCGTTATTAATGAGCCCAGCGATCTAGCTAGTGGAATCAATAACGTGACCAGATGAATATTATGCACTAATGGATATGATTTTTAAGTGAATGTAGGCCAATGCATTTACTTACCAATTAGAACTATTAAATAAACATGACAGCTTGTTAACAGTCTAATATGAATGTGTAATGTGTGACATGCAGGCTCCAATATCAGTCACATGGACCACCACGATACACATAGGTTTATATACTGTCGAAAATAGAAGATTTTAGGCTTTGCAATGATATTAAACTTATGTATGAACTCTTAGAACCTCAGAACAGAAGTACTAATCAGCTGAGAAATGTCTCTTCATAAGTTTGGTATTATCTTTCAGAGCGAATCATGGTTTCATTCTGCATTCTATGCACATGCTTACAACTTTGACTGTAGAAAGCATTAGCTGTAGGTCTTGTCTGTTATCCAGTATAGTGAAAGCTTGCGAGCTACATCTTTTAACAAGATAAAATGATGTATTATTATTATTATGTTTTATATAGTATGACAGACCCATCAGCTACATTACACGCCTACCCATCTAATGATCCCATCACAGGTCACTGCACGTGTGGAACAGAATATTTTTTATTGAACTGAGAGAAACCTATCATGTAATTAAAACAGAAAAAGAAGTAGTTAGGTCCTATTTCTATAACCCAGATTATGGCCATTGCTGGACTAAAAAGGCTCAAAAATGAAATTCTGAAAGTCCCAAAAATTGGCTCAATATCATTTTGGAAAACTGACTCAGGTTTCTTCCAATAGCACCCGTAGAGTCACGCAGACTGCTTGATAAATATATCAGGGCACAAGCTTCCGGAAACAAGCCCAGCAGTGATAAACTGCACACATGAAGCTGAGATAAGTCTCCAGAGTGATGTCACACACAAGCTGTGTCACTTACAGCTCTCGATCTCCAGGGTGCAATTCTGTTCATCCAACGGGTATCTACGCAAGTCCATCATACAAGCTGCTGTGGTAGTGATCCTGAATGAGGGGGAGAGATAGAGTGACAGAGAGACGGAGAGAGAATGTAGAAAAAAGGAGGTAGAGTGTTTGGGGAAGGTAAAAACAATTTACATGTATTTACTTCAGAAATGTCCGACATAACCCCACATTCCATAGAACTCATATTTCCCCAACTAATCCTAACCATCATATACTGTATACCCTTATAAGCAGAGAATATGTAAAACCCATACTGATCAGGATCAGAGGTCATACATAGTAATAACAGTTAAGGTCAAGAAAACATGACATAAATCTGAACGATTTAAAATATCTTTGCTGGGGGGTTTCATAAAATGCAATATAAGAATGTCCAGGTACACATTGAAAAAGGTTAACCTAACAACAAACAAATAATAAATGTTTTCTTGTGGGACACATGATTCAGGAAGCAGAGATATTTAGACTTCTACTGCAAATATCCCTCCATAGTTTCTCTGGATATGTAACTTTGTTACTCTGCTATAATTGTCTTCATCCTGCTAAGTCATGACTGTGCCCTCCCTCTTTGAAATGCTTTGTGTTCTATCTTAATTACCACTGTGATTAATTAAGAATGAACACCCAAAAACTCCAGACAATCGGCAGACTTCAAAATCTGTGACTTCCTCAGTTTGAGGTCTCATTTCAAGGAGCACACTTACATTTCATAATGTAAGATTGAATTTGTGCCCGAATACTTTAAATTCTTTCATTGATTGTGCCTAAAATGTCTCCTAAAAGTGATATGGTTGTGCTTATGTATTCATGGCATTTATTTTCTTTCGGACAAAAAGGGGTCAAGGTTATGGACACAAGCAACAGTGTCATTGCAGGTTCCCAGTCGAATGGTTTGTTGGCACTTGTGTTGGTGCTCACAGAGCACATACAGTAAGGATTGATTGATAATGTTTTGTTAAATTAAAAAAATTGAATTATCAATATTGTATATATGTATACATATACTATATATATATATATATATATATATATATATATATATATATATATATATATATATATATATATATATATATATATATA